>JAOSYY010000014.1:10668346-10695301 GCA_025727935.1 Hebomoia glaucippe
TATAAATCTTTTATGCTGGATAGATAAAGCATTTTTTGCCCAAATGGCAAATACGTGATATCTGTCACCCCATCCTCCAAACATTTCTCTAGGTTATGTCCTACGACCGATTTCAGAGAACGACATACGAACTCATAAAACCAAATTAGATGTTTCTCTCTGTCACATCTTCCAATATAATTAAGTAAGTATAAGTTTACGTCAAGAGATAGCGTGGTAAGTCATCACGTTAAAAAAACGTGTACAAAGACAGAACAAGAAGTTTCCTAATCCTCATAAAATTAGCTAAACAATTAAACATATTTCTTATAATTTCAATCGTAATATGTATCGGGTGTATATATGAGTACTACAGCAAAATGGAAACACTGGAACCGATTAAAATCAAAATGTACACGGAGTTAATTTATTTGCCTAACAATAATGCAGTCACGGGTTTTGCTTCCCGTCAATAGGCGGCAATATGTCTTGTAAGCATTGCTGCAAGGCGCAGCAAGTGCGACAAGAGAAGCGCGCGATCACTTCGACCCGACATCGATCCCAGTAATAGCCGGCTTTGGCTCAAGTTGCAAACAGAAGCGGATCAGGCTTTCTGCCAACGCGCGGATGTGGATGGTAGCTAACGGACTGAGCACATAGCGGGCGGTTCGGTCAATCGCTGCCGTGGCTCAATTACACGACTGGTTATTTAATTAGTCACAAACCGATTTCGATGTGAGCTGGAGGTGGCTCCAAGGAGGAAGCGTGAGGCCGTGCGCGGCCTTGGCGCCACGTGCACCTACTGCGCACTTCGTCCGCACTCACGCGCACCCGCCCGAGTCTCAGGCATCGAACGGATTGCGAAGGTGGGCTCTCTCCGACGCGAGCTATCGGACGCGTATTAATTTCCATAATTGTACAGAAACAGACCCGATATTATTTTAATCCACAATAATGATCCTTCATTCACGAGCGTGTAATTTTTACGGACTCGCTTTGAATACATTTTCATATATTATCGTTTCGGAAGCCAAAACATTATTTAAATTATTTCACTATTTAATTACACTTTATTAAGTGTTAATAACTAACGGGCGTCTTCGGTAATGTTTATTGATATGTATCGATGATTCATTTAGCTATTATAATAATTTTATAAATTATTCAAGAGCTTCGTTCATTCAATAAGCGCTCGTTCGGTTAATCGGCCCTCTACGTCACCTTTCGCTTGCTCGACTGCACCATTGGCCCGAGAGGCTCTTCCGTGCCTCAATGGAACTCCAACAAAGGCGTCGGTGTCAGGCGAAGCTGACGGTCCGTCCAAGGTCGAGGTGCGCGATCGGCTGGGCGTGCGAGGTACCAGGGGCGCAGGAGTCGACAGGCGTCCGTCGGTAGCTCACGAGCGCGTGACCGGCCCTGATTAATGGTCGAGATGGCAATCTCTTCCGTCTCACGACTCCACGCCTCCACTCTCAACATTGTTTTTTGCCGACGATTTTGGCAAATCGTTATAATATGACTGCATCAAGATAGGGTCCTTCATTTATCCCGCTCTATTGCTTATCAATCAATACGGACGATGTTATTGTTGGCTACGATTTATTTTGCCTCGTCGTTCGGACGAACCGTGCGTCGATTGTGTGTTTTTTGTCAGGAGTCCTATTGACACGAAACGGCAGATTGATGGCCGATGAACCCAGCGATAAACGCGTGAATGCCTGGAGACAAACTTTCGGTAAAGCGAATGGTCTACGCAGCACGAACTTTGCCTTCGCGACCGACTCTAAATTACTAATTCAAATTTGTTGTCTACCTTCCTTTAATCGAAAACCGAACAAAATAAACCGTGTGTTCATGGCTTTGACTCTTTGCCTTCTTAAATATTTTTCTTGACACGTCCAAATAACTTCAGTGATTTAACAATGTCCATCGCGCGGGGTGTTAAGGCTGGATGATGGATGCAATTCGGCGTTTTTTCAGGTGCGACCGAGGCCCGGGTGGTGCGCGCCGCGAGTGGGGCTCCGCCGGCCGGTCTGCGCAGGGGTCTGCGGAGCGGGCGCGCTATAAATCACCAGACCGCATGCTGTTAGATGTTCTTACTCCGTGTAGTTATTAGTTACGAAATTATTTTATTGGACGAAAAGGTGAACTGCTTTCTTTTTCTCTTACAACGCATGCGATGCACCTCGCTGACTAATTGGAGTCACGTGTACCTACGCGTTCCCTATTTTGTGAAATTGCGAACAGTGCGTCTAGCGCTTAAAAATGGTTCATGAAAAATGAGGCCCAATGCCAAGCCCATTATGGCGGTGTAAAAAATTAATTTGATCTTCAGCTGCAATGATAATAACGTTATTAGCCGTTCGTTTCGTTTGTAGGTTAGCCGAGGCTCGCGTGTATCGCGCTTCAACACGTTCGCGTTTTGTCTTATTACGACGATTAGAGCCAAGGTTGGACATGAAACTGCCGATTTTGGTGTTACGTCCTCAATAGCTCCAGCACAACACGGAAAGCATCGCGCCCGGCCTTCGCCCGCGACGCTTCTCACTTACCCCGAGAGAACGACGAGCGCCATAACTGTGCATTTTTAATGCCAAAAATGATCCTCAAGTACTTCTCACGTTCATAAAATTAACCGAATTTCGTCGTTTCAAGCAGGAACAAACAGGACACAAAGCTGAAAAAATCCTGTAGGCTTCATTATTAAGGAGAAAGGCATTCCACCGAAGGCTTATTAGTGTTACCGGCGCCTAATGCACGTACATAAAACGTAAAGCCGCGAGGCAGGCCGCTATCTGTGGGGAACCGTAATTTGAGTTGAAATACTTACGAACGTGTTACCAAAAGACACCGGACACCAGATCTCGACAGTTTACTGCGCAATAAAACTTTACCTCTCCGACTCGCGCCCTGTAGCGTCAGCAAATTCATTTCGACCGACATTTGAGAACGATTTCACTCCAGAAGTAGCGTTACCGCTCTCGCAGAGACGTGGTCGACTTATCTTAACATTCGTTAAAAATCATCTCTCTTGTGATGGAAAAATAAAAAAATGAATTATTTTGCGAACGGTACGTAGCGTTTTGTAAAGAGGAGCACAAACTGGAGGTTATTTCGCTATTACAGATTGCAGAATGCTTGTCGATGATGAAATCTTACCGCGCTTCTAAACTATCCTAACACGAGCGTTATGTTCATACGCTGTCGCCGCGCTCTATGTACCTAAATTTGTAATAATTTAGTAAAAGCCGTTTATTGCGGAATAGAGCGGGTACAAGACACTTTATTTTATTTACTTTATCGATTTTGACCCTTTTGTAACGAAAGATACGTTTATTAAAAAACATTAGTTAGGTACACTTTGTTCCAGTGACGTCACGACACTAACAAACGGGAAAGCTCACCACAATTAGAAACTGTAAACTCCAAATCTGAGCACCTTAACACCGTGCGATGGCAATGAGTCGCGAAGATTCGCGGGCGGAGCGGGGCGAAGTGGAAAGTGGAAAAAAGCGCGGTCGCGATATATCCGTTAATTGGCTAATGTCATGTGATAATTAGTATATGTTGCGTTGCGCAAGCGCTCGCCGATAACCTTGCACCTAGCCTGTGAAAGTTGTTTATGTAATCGGTTTTTAATTTTACCAATTTAGAGAGAAACTAAATTGTTTTAGAGTTGATATTTTATACGTGATTTACCGATCGGCCCAACGATTCCATTCGAATTTCACTCAACTTTAAGTGTTCAGACTTATATAAGTAGTAGGAATCATTAAGTATTTGAGTTTTCGTCAAAACACTGTACTTAAATTACCTATGCTATCCTTATAATATTATTTATCTGCGATTGGAAGTCGTATCAGAAGCGGTCTAATCGCAACAAAGTGACATACGAGGGATGAAAAGCGACAGATAGACAAATACACTGTACGTAATATCCATAAACTACTTATTTTCATGTTAAACATATGTAAATATGACATAGTGAGCGATGTGATGCGGTTCGCGTAAATAAATAAATCACATTCATAGAAAAATGAATTCAATTTAATTCATGAATTATAATTATCCGGATCATTTTCGACAAAAGCCGCTCAATAACGGTTCAGATATAACGAACTAAATTAATAGAAAACACGCGTTATATAAAATAGAAACTGAAATTTATGCTTTTGAGGAATTTCGTTATCAAAACGAGTCGACTTGACCCCGACAGCTTTCACCTAAACGCAATCGGTGTAACGTCCACGGCGAGATCTTCGCCAGTGAGGCGACACTGGTGTGACGAGAGCTACGCGTCGCGCCGAAATGGAACAACAGCGGATTCCCGTCACTCGACCGCTATTGTAGGTCTTTCATTCATCATACTTAATCGGGGAGATCCAGAGATTACTGAATGAAACGAAACAGACGTACGAGTTAGAGGCAGAGAGCGCTCATTCGATCACTTCGCGAGATCAGTGCTCGGTAAGGGCGAGGGCAGAGCGAGGGCGGCTGTCAAGCTGTACGACTTCGCGTCCGTTGCCCTACAGAATAACGCCACTCGCATGAGGATCCGCTAACGAATAAGGCCTATGGCTAACAGCGTGCAGTATTCATGGCTTACCTGGTTGGCCTATTATCGAATGATCGCACGCTGTCTGACATCAGCCGCAGAGTGAGGTAGCGATTCGATATCTTTTGATGAGCGATACACAATAAATCTTTTTGTTCTTTTTGTTTCTCAGATAAGTACTCGGTCGCGGAGACAGCTCGCCGCTACTGGGTTTGGGTTCGATGTCTGAGATTTTATTTTTATTACTCTCCGTGTGTTTAATTCTTGTAAGGACTGCAGGTAAAACAATTAATCGGAACTTGTTAACGCGACTGCACTAGGGATTTAATTAATATTGGGCACCGAAAAGCGTGGCTTAGTTTAGAAAACATTGTTTAAGATCGACACTAAGGCCTAAGAATATACTCGTAGACAAGGGGTAGGCGTATCAAAAAATATTATAGCTTCTAAAAACGCCTTAAACCTGATCCTAAGCTTGAAACTAGTTTGAGGACCTGTCACCAGTTGTGACATTTTCGGCCGCTGGTTGCGACTGTCCTCGGAATATTGAAACGCGCGATACCTGTTAATAAAAGTGTGTACGATATCGATATCGTTACGTTCGTAATGATCGAAGGACAGGCCGAGTGGAACACGAGCGCTTAGCGGTCTCTTATCGCATTCCTGGGCAGGCAAGTAAACAAGTGATATTACGTATTGGAAACTGGTTTGCAAATAATGGCTGTGGACACTTGACGGCTAACCGGACGATTATAAGCGCCTGCGCACACGGCCAACTAGCATCCTGCCAGATTGGCGGGATCGGTGACCAACTAGCTCGGCGACCTAACATCTCATTGACACGATGACAATAATACATATTCGTGGAAAAAGTAATTTCGTGACCGTGGATTACTTAAATAATTCCGAGCCGATGCTATTCAGTAATCTTCAAAAACCTATTCGGACCTCAAAATGTGTCCACGTATCTCCAGGACCTCCGATCATAAAGATATTTATGGTTATTAATGACCTACTTTAGAAAGGTGTTCTAGACGCGACGAGTGCGGAGAGGCGGCGCGTCTCGTGCGTCGCGCCCTCTATCGGCTCGTGTAAGGAACAGCGAATATAAATCAATAAGGTGATCGTGACCCGGCCTGGAGTCGCCGGCTCCCGCCACTCAGTCACGCCATTCGTTCTAATTATCCTTTAGAAATTAATATCTATTCATAGCTTTGGCGTTATTTAGAAACGGCCATTTACCATTCGACAATCTTGTATCCATCGCCGCCTGCTCTGAGCAGACATTAAAACATTGTGACCGAAGCGAGCAGCCAGTCGCGGAGTGGATTAAAGTATTAACGATGTATGCATTCGTCGCTTGTCTAATATGTTATATTCATTTTGCGAGCGATTGGCATATCTTGTGGCGCTGCACGTGCGCTATTTCACGACTATTTATTAACTGGTTAATAGTGTTTTGGTCGGAAACCCACTCGTGTTTGTTCTTAAGATCGAATGCGTTATGTCATTTCCTCGTGTACCTCACGGATTTAACTTGATTAGCAGAGTGGTCATAGAAATACACTCGTTCCTGTCGTCTTCTGGCGCAAAGAGGGCACTTTGCAGTGGTATTATGCGGACGGCCCACGGGTCACAATAACACTGTCGCTCCGAGCAGGTGATGTTCGGCGGCTGATTTGTTTTTCCGTCGGCGAAGCAAAAAATATATCTTGTAAGTTTAGTGTTGCATTAATCGTTCGGTAAACAGAGGGGCGATCGTAATCGTGTCGTTTTAAATTTTAAAACAAAAACTAAACGTTAGTTATACGCTTTAATAAGGTAATTGTCAGTAATTGCAAATGAGAATAACGATCGGTTGTCACCAAGACGTCATTACTGGCAATTGGCGCAAAAACACGCGCTGGCAGTGACTCACTGGCTATAAATCATAGTTAATTAAACATTACACGTTGTTACAAACAACAAAAATGTATTTTTGTGTTTGTCTGTATCGTACCCCGTAAGGCAAAGGTATGGTACTGTGAAGTACGCGTGTCCTAGTGCTGGTGGAGTGCGTCTCTTACAAAGTTCGATCTAGCAATAAAGCATAATAAACAGCAATTAGCGTGCCGTACACCGAGTCTCGGCTACCGTATAATGTCAGCAAAATTGCAGCCGACGCTGCCGCTCGACGGAAAATAGCACAAAATGGTGTGTTTAGCGTCCACTTGCTGCCCGCGACAACCCTCTACTTACGTCTCGATTTATGGCGCTCTGCAATTTATAAGATATTTCTACACATCGGCCAGACGCTACCTGCCGCGGGCGGCGCGAGGGCCCCCAACCGAAACTACTTTTTTCGAAAATGTCCGCGAACCTACGGAAGGCTGGTCGACAACGAAAAGTGAAACGGACATAGAAATGTGTCTGCTACAAACATACTTTACTGCCAGATGATTATTATATACGCAGTGGATACTCGAAGTCTAATAACGAAAACACAGAAATCGCTTTCTATTAATTTATCTTCGAAAAGCGACTAATGCCTACCTACAGTTATGCTCAATAAGTAATTATAAAATGCTGACGACGGTAACTCGTAATTTCGATCTATAGATAGATACGTCGAGGCAGTCGAGGTTAACTCCGCGATACTAGGCTAACATAGAGCCGAGAAGGTGCCCGGTAGCGACCGGTCGCAGTAATGATACTACTGCCTTTTAGGGCGCGTGATATGATGCCTGCCTGGAATACTGTGGATACGACGTCGCAATTAATTTGCGCAATTAATAAATTCTCACTCAGCTTAAATATGTCAATCGCTAATTGAACAGTTTAAGAGTGTTATGTAAGCAGAGTTGATGTGTGTAATTATTCGCTTTTTATATTTTTCTGAACTGCTATTAAAATTTAACTTTTAGAAATGATGTTTTGAGAGGATTTATAATTTTTAATTGGGTTTTAAAGTTAAGAAACTCAAAACTTCAAGAATGCCTTTCCTTTATTACGTCATTTAACCGTGAAACGATGTAAAATGTATTATTAATCAGAAACATTTTAAAAATTGGTGAACTAATAATTAAGTAAATAAAATTTTTAATCGCTTTTATAAAAATAATAAGACAAAATTTCAACATAAAATACTTCATTCACCTTTTGAAACGTTCGATAAAACGTATTAAGCACGATAAAAGTATATCTATTTATATTTTAAATATAAACGAAGCATGTCCACGTTATGACCAACGCGCGAGCCCTTGGACATCCAGTTTGTCCACTCTCATTAAGATCGTGCAGTGAGTACTTACAGTACTGAGTTTTTCCATCCACACTTGACAAACTCTTCGCAACTCCTGCGGCCCTGGTACACCGACCATGTCTAGGAGTTGCCTATGATCATAGATAACCATAGATTCTCTATCGTAGCGCTGCGGCTGTCTTTATTTTTAGATTGGCGATTGTTGAAAGCATATTTTGAGGAACGCTCCACCTAACGTTCGTACGCCAGATAGCATTTGTAGCTCCGTGATTTCGGCCGGAGCGGGGCCAGACTTGACGGAGGTGTGCGTCGCTTTCCTCCCACAGCCACCTGCTTATCTGGTTTATCTCGCCGATAAGGCAACACGGGAACCGAACTGGCTATCAGTTACAGCGCTACCGGGCGGCTCAAATGCGTTTCTCTTGTTCCGTATAAGTGTCTCGGGATGTATGACCTTGGGTTAACTTGTTCGAACGGGATCCGATCGGAATGTTATTATCTCGGCTTTTATACTAATATCCTATTAGCTCTCATACGCCCGAGCGCGCCGAAGCTCTCGCTCGATACTTCATTCTCATAAGCCTTCAGTAGCGTTTAATTCTCACGACAATAAAGCGCTTTTCTGCCACATTACAAGATTTCATGACAGATTCTAATAATTGCACAATGTATAATTATTTGCCCACTCGCAGTTAGCTTATCCTCGTTGTTATTATGTAATAAATACATGCTCATTGTCAGTACTAAACATTAGCACCATCCATATACCTAAACGATGCCAATCGACGCCAATCGACGCAAAAAGTAAAGAACAGATACCAGGGGCTATGAAACGCCAGGAGTATTGTAATTTCCGCAATTCCAACAGCATTAAAATGAAAACAAACAATTGCGTTGTTGTTGGTGCATTAGCAATTATTGGGTAAGTATTAATAAATAAGATATCGAGTCGTGACCGGTGACGCGGACCGGTTTGCGCGGACGCCGCCTTCTGTTTATGCGAGCTCGCTTGTTGAATCAGCTGCTCGCCTCTAGCCCCGTGGTGCGGTGCGCGATTAGCACGTTCGGACTGCTGCACCCGTTCCACTAATCCTTAAAAAGCCATCATTTGTCCATTGGCTCGATTTTCAATGTCTTCGGTTTTCTTCTTATATTTTTAATTAAGATGCTCCTATACGATCTGCTCTCGTTTCTCATTTGAATGTCGCTCAACTAACTTCTTATTGGCACTGATGGGTCGCGGAGACCCGACGCGTCGCAAATGGCAGGCAGCCACGGAGGCGTACGGCGAACGTAATTTATTTAGAAGTACGAAATAGTCGTATGAAACGGCCGACAAAGTGACCGCGGTAGGAACCAACACCACACTTTGCTCGGTAATTGACGCCGTAAATCATGGCGAGGACACGCCCCTCCATTCTGCTTGCATTAGTACTCCTTTAATTGTCCAATTTTACGTTTATTTTAATTAAACATTTATTTTTTGCATCGCCGTCACCGTGCGGCACTCCTTTGAGGTCGCGACCGCTAAGTCGGAAAGTGAATTTCGAAAAGGTCGCGATGACATGACTCCATATCAAAGTTCCGATAGCGTCGATGAGGCAGATCGAACG
Organism: Hebomoia glaucippe; assembly: GCA_025727935.1. NCBI lineage: Eukaryota > Metazoa > Arthropoda > Insecta > Lepidoptera > Pieridae > Hebomoia > Hebomoia glaucippe. The sequence goes on from JAOSYY010000014.1 coordinate 10,677,735, forward strand.
GACGACGAAGTCGGCCAATAATTGAATAAGAGGCCGAGCGCATCTCGCGCGATTAGAATTCTAATCGGAGCCTCTCGGAAACACTTAAAGTATATGTTATTAAAAAGCAATATCGAAATAAACGATTTTAAAGTGTTCATTACTTAAAAAGTCCTAATTTAGTTTTATCAATATGCATATAAATAAGAGACGTTTATCTCGACGCGGAGCCCAATTCGGTAGCTTAATGTATGCCGTGTTGCTCGTATCGGCCGCGGCAATAAAACGATTCCGCTTATCGGAAAGGAGCCGACACCCGACGGCCTGCCGCTCGGAGGCCGAGGTGGCGGTTCGAACTCAGACCAGCACCTCGGGTACCTAGAATAATTAGATATTTAATCAGGACAGCGTGGCCAAAGGTGGAATGTCTCAGAAGTAACCGTTTCAATTGATTCGTGACACTAGCGATCTATTCCGAACTAGCAGTTTGTTTTTAATTATTACATTATTATCGGTCGGCGCAGACGTCTAACAGAGATTTGGATATTGAGTCGGCGTCGTTAAACAGATCGGTGGCGGTCAATCCTCTTTATTTTGGGAGCGATTGAACAATATATTTATTACAAATATAATTAAATAACATTGGATATATTATATATTCTTCATATACAAGACGAGTGTCGTGCTTGAGACAGTGGGGCTGTGAACTTTAACTGGTCATCAGTGGCCCTAATTGGCCCAATCTGTTCCCGCGCAGCGCAATGCGGCCGTGGGCCGAGTGCGTGATATCAGCTTATCAGCAGATATCGCCCGTTAATTAACTTGTTCATTAAGACCTCGCGTGCATACACATACGGCTGTAGTGATCGCAGGATTCCCGAGCGCTGAGCGAGCCATCCCGAAGGTTCTACCAGGATTACATAACGTCGCAGGCCATCTCTTCAACTCTCAATACAATCCTACGACATTTATATTGTCTGCATTCCCCCGACCTCGCCGTCACCGCTAATTCGCATTGGACTAATACTTAAAGCGTAGTTCAAAATCCAATAGAAATTCAATTAATGGCAATTAGAATGACAGTTCTCATTGAACCGAATGGAAGGATAGTGCCGTCCATTACGTGTAACTTAACTTAGAAGTTTTGAAAGAAGTAAATCTCAAAACGGAAGGTATCTGTGTTCGAAGCCGCATTCATTAGTGAGCTACCGAACGCGCACTAAGAGCGGTTATCAGCCCTCCGCTCTACAGGGTGTCCTTGTTGGTCGTTCCGCCGTTTCACCTTTTCATTATTAGACGACTGAGTGATAAAAGTATATATGTTGTATATTAGTTATAATACGATTACAAAGTCATTGCTCGCTAAGAGACCTATTTATTACGCTATGCCCAGAAGATAATCTATATATACATAATAGTTGTGTATTGTCAAAGGTTACAAATTGTAAAGACAAAAATACTAAGAATTTCCCGTGGAAAGTTGAAAATTACACGTAGGCGTGCAAATACGGTTTGAAGTTAGTTGCACATATACTATGCGGTTTCCGGTGCACCGTGCACGGCTCCGCGGAAACAGCCTGTAGGCAAAGGTAGCGCCGGCCGGAGCAACGGATTGAGTTAAATGCCTCCTTATCTCCGCTTAATGGCCCGGGTACATGTCAATTGATCACCTCACTCCACATGTACCTTTGTCCGCTGCACGCCACACCATTATTATTCAATAAACTCGTCCGCTTCCACTGTTTTTTGGGAACGAGTAACATTTCTAATCAGACTCTTGAGATACCTGGATTTGTTGTCTGAATTTCACTGCTCGTCTTTCTTTGCGTCGATTATAGTCGCGTTTGTTTCAAAGTCGAATGTCACCTGCACCTGTACGTTGACAAAAGATTATCTACTTGACGTTTCGCAGCTCGTATGAAAACTCTGATTACAGACGATTTTCCAATATAATTGTATTCTGTTAGTAATGTACAATTGTGTGGCATTTGAACGACGCAAATTCACATTAGATTCCCTTAAATGAGAGCGATTGTCAAACGAGAACTGTACTTGAAAGTGCACTGGTTTATCCGACTCGAAACAAAGTAGTAACGTGTTTTGGACCTGTTCGACTTTTAGCAAACACTTTAAGGCGATATCGAGTAACAGAGGTGGAATGTTATTTCGAAACGTCGTCAGCTCCGAGGGGACACGTAAAAGAAACAAAACTCGGTAGCGGAAGCCGCCTGCGCCGCCCGAGCCGCCTAAGCCGGCCGATGAGCCGACAAAGGTGTAATACGAGGGAAGCCAATAAATCACGGCGCGGCCATCGCGGCACAATTAAGACATCGGCGCGGGCGCACGCTCGCCGAATATACTTGACAACTATTTAAATGATTCCCTCGATATATTCATTTCGCTTGGACGGCCTTTGTGTGCCCCTTCGCGGTGCTGCTCACACATGCTGGCTCAGCTGCCTAGAAGAAGGCGACGCGGCGATAAATCTGACAAAGCTACGTTTTTAATTACCATTTTGAGGTTTATATGTAATGCGTTTAATTAATCAACCGATTAAGGTCATGTCGACTTCAGAATTCCCATCGCGGAGTTCCCTTTAAGAACATCAACGCGCTCCCGAGCCGGAGCGAGTGTTTTGTGTTGAGTTCGAGCCATTGTTAATAAGTAGTACATATAACTTGCGGACTGTGACTTTTCTCGTTTTCCTTACTGGTGCCGTACCCAAAGTGTGAAACGACAAGTGGCAAGTGCACTCGTACCTGCGTGTAAGTGCGTCACCTCCGGCGGGCAGACGCGGTCGAAGTAATTTTCAAAACAGGTCCGCTATTCGGCCGAAAAGGGAACAAATAATATCTGCTCGATAACAACACGCGGGAATCGATTTCGAGACTAACCATTTAATTATTTTATCGATAATCTCGCATCGGCGGGGAAATAAGAGGAGTGCGCCCGACGCGACCGCCGCGACCCGACGCGGCCCGCCGGCTAACGCCCGGTAGCCGCCGGCGAATCGACTCGATGTTATCGTCTCATAACAGACTCGATGTATAAGAATCGATTATACGTATCGATGGCGGCTCGCTCGCGGTCATTTTGCATTTTTTTCGCTCGATCACTACAATTTCGCCTTGAAAACTTCCACAGGTGATTACTGATTATCGTTCGTCTAAAGTTTCCAGATCGGACTTTTTAAATTTATCATTTCTTCGTCTGTTTTTTTAAAAAACAGCCCCGACCGTCCTCAGGGACCTCTTGTTCAGCAGTCATTTGAAACAATGCATACAAAAGTGCTGTATGGCTAAATAAAAACTATCAAAATTCTATCGTGAACATCGCAGACACATAGTAGATACGAAATATCGTTCGTACGTAGGTTCGCTTGCAGCGACACAAGCGACGAGCCGCGGCGTCGCCTGCGAGAGGGGAGGGCGCCCATAACTCCGGTGCGCCGTTGTTTATTCTGCCAACAAAATGTTTAATACCATACCATTACTGATTTGTTTTGGACATGCCGAGTTAAACGTTCTCATAAGATATTATTTTTAAATTAAAAAACTCTTGTAGACTTTTTACTCGTGTGCGTTAGCGATGGTAGAAAATGTTTTTGCGGTCACGTCGGATGCAATACGTTTAGCTCGATTCCAATGGTGGGTTTGATGCATTAAGAGCACAAAAACGTTTAAAGCGGTAAACGTTCGACAACATTTTCCCTCAGTTTAAGCGTTTCGTAGGTCACGGTCGCATTTATATTCATAAATTCAGAGGCGACTCGTCGGATCCTCGATAGACATGAGGGGCTTTCGTATAAACGGCATCGGACGGCAACGCATAGGAGCCTGAGCCGCAATGCAGCCAATATTCGCGCGGCCCCGAGGGTCGAACTGGTCTCGAGATCGCAATAAACCTTAAGAGCTCTCGCAGTAGCGCAATTATAGCGAATAAGATAACGCTCCTCGTTATACTTAGCAGGAGATTCAATTATATGTTGACGTCTGCGCGATATAAAGTAGATAGCTTATGTGCTGCCGTCCGCCGAGCTCCCGACACAATTAATACACAGTTTTATTGGACACGGATCGGACCGATCAACTTCTGAGTCGCGCTTAGTGATGTGCTCAGTCGACGATGCTTTGCCCAACCGCAATTTTTTACTTTACGAGTAACGTGTTTAATTTAAATGTAATCTTCTGTTTGTCTTCGCCCTTATTTCTTTATGTGAAACGTATTAATGTGTACCAATAAAAGTTTTATTCATTCTCTTCTTATAACTTTATTAATTGAAATTAACAAGAGAGCGGGCACGTCACTACTTCGCGACGGTCGCCGGCCAGTGCGGGGTCGCGGGCGTCGCGGGCTCCATAAGCGATCGCACTATATATAACGAGGTAATTGTATCGAGATAGCGGCTCACTTCCTTATATAAGGATAAAACGGCGTAAAAATATATATTTTTAAGGTTACTGTCGATCGCGAAGATGGCATTTTATTATTTTAGCGGAATTGGCGGTGCAGCCTTGGCTCGGCTGATGTTTGCCGATGCTCGCCTCTAATCGGGTTCCTCCACGAGCCGTCGGCCGCCACGCGAGGGACGCTCCGCTGCTCCGCAAAGGTTAACACAATTACGGCGAAATTACAACCGACTCGAGCACTCACGAACAATTCAATGCCTTTCTTCTGCACTGCACTTGGCTAAAGATAGAAACGCATTTTTTGCCATTTTTCCTCGCCACCTTCACAATAGGCGTTTATATAGAATTTAATTTCAAGAGCATTTTATCGTTGTTATCGTGATTGCAAAAAGCGAGAAAATACGAGTACTTTCAGCCACTGGCGAGGAAAGGGCGAACAATGCTCGCTCGCCGAGCAGCGGACGGAGCCGCGGGGCGCGCGATGCCTCTGTAACGAATTAAACAATCTCTTCGGTGATTCCGAAAAGTCCCGTAACTACGCGCTAGAGAGCCTCCGGTACGTTTTTGTTTATGAGCCAATTTGCATAATTTAACCCTTCAATGGTCGCCCTGTGACGGGACGGAATGCCTTTTTATTGGAGCAAAAAACGCGGAACACATTAAACTGTTTGCTGACGATTTCTTTACGGTAAGAGCGGAAAAAAATTAGAACACCGTTTTTTTCTTCCCAATTGTGTTTCGGGACATTTAGGTAACGCCTAATTGTTCTAAAAGCAATTGTGACGGAGCTCCGACCCCATTTGAGTACATAACGGAATATTTTCCCGTTTTGGTGACCGCGGGCATAAATTGCACCGTCAGCGGCTCATCGTTCGAAAAAAAATCCGATTTCGCCACTAGCAAGATAAAAAGCAGACCCTTATGGTAATGATTAAATAATTCATTCATTACTCAGTAAACTGAGCGCTCATTGAAAAATCTCGCGCACGCGCACGATTATTATTAAAATGTAATACAGAAGTCGGCGTTAGCGATGCTAATGTATGTTAAGTAAAGTGGCGCCCGTCGGAGCCCTAACAGGTTCCTCGTTGGTGAGCTTCTGCGAAAACTCAATTCATTGTTTATTTCTTGAACGACCTTACCTGACAATTGAGTTAAGTAAGACGTTACATACTGCGACCGCAGGGCGGCTCACAGAAAACGTTTTATGGGCGCAAACCCTTTGTGGCACAGGATTTGTTCTAAACGAGCCGACAGCAAAAACTAGAGCGAACTGAAACATTACATCAAAAGCCATAAAAAGTAATATTGCCCTCGAAGAGAGTCGTCCAGGGCTCGGCAAAAAATCGCTTCCCATCCATACCTCGGTATATCGTATCGATGTCGGACAAGCTACTAAAATAATATTAACATCACCGGACAAATATTTAGCAAGTCGGCTACGCCCACGGGCGCACGCAGCTTGCGCAGTTGTTTGCGTTGCAGTGACGAAACGGTAATTCAGAATTGTAACATCGGACGCGTACACATAGAACGGTTATAGGCGACAGAAAAAAGCGCGCCGGAGGACAGTAGCCGGCGAAAACGTAACGGTCCCGATTTTTTAACGACATTTCTTAACCCTTCAGCAGCCGCGCCGTTAGGACGAACAAAGCGCGTCTTCGCCGGTAGATTATGCAAAAAGGTACTCTTCCTTTTCACCGATCGATTCCCATGCTCCCATAAAGCAAAGGACGCGGCGGCAATCGATATTCACAGAGATGACACCTTGTTTGAATATTCACATCTTCCCATGATTCCATTCAATCGAAAGGGTTGGCGGGGCGAGGGGCGAGGGGCGCGGCGAGGGGTGGATGAGTATAGGCAAATTCGATTATCTCATGTTCTCACGCACATCCCGGCGCCGAACAATAAATCTTTGCATACGGCCCCTAAGAAAAAAACGCTATTAAAGAACGAGCTATCTGCGCGACCCCGGCTCCGCTCGACAAAGAGCCGCGCACCCAAATTATACGGCGAGGTGACAAGTGCACGCATCGAGCACAATCGCTTCGCGCCGATTCAACGGGCGAAGCGTACCTGCGATCGCGCCGTGGGGACAGGCACCATTGTGCCCATTCGAACGGTATCTTAACCCTGCGCGCTAATGTCAGGGGTTAGGTTGCACTCAGTATGCAAAAAGGGCAGGTACTTTTCTCTAAATGTTCTCGCATAAATTACAGTCAGGTACATTTGGGCTTTTGTCGGCGCTCCGCGATTCTGCCCCTTCGCCGGGGCGCCCAAGGTGCACGGTTACGTCTCGAACTGCGATCCCCGACCCGCGAACTCGCGACCGAGTTCAGTTTACTTCCTGTATAGTTTAACCCGTTTCCTTTGTAAGAATATGCAAAAAAGCTTTACCCATCCTATTTTTTTATTCAATAAAATTTAGGGGCTATGCACATTATGCAAATGCGCGCATAAATTTCGAAGTCACACACTGCAAGCCGGCGCCTCGAAAAGGGGCTCTGCCGCATGGAGCATAAGGGGTGCATTCGGGTGTCGGTGGAGTTCCGTTTTTCGGGATTATAGGTAAGTATGCGATTTTTTCGAAGGGTCTCGAGCATGCGGTTAATTTTTTCTCAGGCGAGAAGAAAGAGTTGCCGTTACGTCGGTGTTTGTTAGCTCCATTGTGAGCGCCTCAGGAACGGGACGCGGATTAGAATATGTAATTGCTTCCTTTACGATTTGCGGAAGCGCTCCCTCGCCCGTTACGCGTTTCGCCGATCTCACAAACCTCCCGGTTGCGAGATCGGTGGTATCTGGGAGTCCAAGGGAAGATCAAAAATGCACTCCCGCCACTTGTGGATCTCCCGTCGAAGGCGGCGTACGAGCGCGTTCCTCCGCAGCTACGATTCTCGGAAGCTAACGGGCCCTTCACTTTTTCATAATATTTCCTTTATCTTACGACTTCACCGATTTGCCTTTTAATATAAAAACACATAACACAGCTCCAGCGACCAAATAAACAAACGTAAAAAGGCCAGAGCGCACTGATTGTCGGACCTTTCGCAAAAAACGACATCTTTTATAAAAACTCCTCGGCCCCTTTTTGCGCCGCCATTGTCTTCGTCCTATTGTCTTCCTTTGAAATACTTTTATGTTTTCCGGATGACAATAATGTTTTAGCTTATTTTTCGATAACTATTATTTAGCGAATTTATTGTTTCCAACGTTTCGAACGTTTTTTGACGCACAGTAGTCGCTATAATTTTATTTGATTAGCAATTTGTACGCGGAAACCTGTCATTAGATCTCCTATCGGAAAAGGGCTCTTCCGCCGATTGCCGTGCGTTCCTCGATCGAAGTTATTGATAGTCCTACGAGTGCCGTTTCGGTAGACGAGACGGACCTCGCGCCCGACGACCCCTACTCGGCGGCGAAGTGGCGGCGAAGTGGCGGCGAAGTGGTGGCGAAGTGGTGGCGTTGCCGATGTTTACATTTGTAGAATAGAATCGTACTCTCAGAAAAAAGGTTTTATTTAAATAAATTTATTCAATTGATCGCGCTCCATTGGTTTTGTCGCAAATCATCATCTCAATGTTGAAGGTGTGAGGACGATTGCCGAATGGAGCCAGCGTTTGCTGCAACATATCCACCCGGGGAGGAGTCCTGGCGGCGAAGGATTCGCTTCACATGGTTCTCAGAGCAGGGCCTAAACTAAAATATCACCGGGTCTGCACCGCCGAAGCCTATTCTTCCGGCGCCGCGTTCGGTGCATCGTGGAAATAAAGGGTTGCTGTCAATAAACGAATGAAAAATATCAGATTAATTTTGTAGGGCATTGTTAGAAAGTGCATCGTCGCGAGCAGCTGCTGCCTTCCAACAGACAGCGTATGCTAATGCGAGGCCGTAAATTTGAGCCGTTTCATTCCGTCAATAGTTCCAATCACCCGTTACTTATATGCTAATGTCAACCCTGGGAGGCGAATCGATGATCTTTATTGGGGTTGCGTGTCGCGAGTCGCCGGAGCCCCGGGCTCCGAAGACTTCGCGCGCGCGCAAGCTGCCTGCGGAACACATAATGCTATTCGCGAGACACGCCACTGAGCCCAGTATTTATTTCAAAATTGAGCAAATCTTCATTGCACAACAGAACTGTACACATTAGCAATGCAAATCAACCTTCGCCGCTTTCGGCACACGACGGTACACTGCCCTTCGCAGCGACTCGCCGCCCGCCCAGCGTCAGCTGTACTCACCACTTCTTAATATCGACGAAGAGGCTACGCGAAGATCCCATAAGATGGTATGACGAAATATCAATTGAAATTGAATTGTTTGATTAATTTCCATCGTAGAACGGGCTCGGGCTCGGGCTTAAGCATACGTACTGCAATATGTAGTTGTTCTGATGATCTAAAGAACAGACAAACAAACGAGCTCGGACTCGAAGCACACGCACAACGGAGCCGAAGATACGGAATAAGTTAGTCCAAGCACACGCCGACAAGGATTCACTTGACATTTTACAAAGGTTCTTTTGTACGCTCGTCCATCGTAGCGTGGCCCGGCGCGTCCCTCTCGGCCGGCCCTCGCCTCGCGCGACGCCATACTGTCAAAAGCGCCAGGGGTCATCCGCGACTGGTGGCTGCACGTGAGACAATAACTGTTGAATATGCATGGAGCTATGCAATTTGGTTGGTCTTGTAATGACAATGAGAGCGAAATAATATGTCAATACGCGTCCTGCGTGTCGTTCGAACACCTCGACACACCTCAAATTAAATCTATCCAAATAATAATCTACCGCCGAGACCTCTTGGAAGTTCGATACAATCCATCCAAAACGCCGGTGATAGATAGATTAAAAGAATTAAATCGCTTTTGACGCCTGTTTCCGTCCGTTGTACTACGCTCCGAGCGAAGCCTAGCGACGCATAGTTAACACTTGTTCGTTTAAAATTCGAATATCATATTCCCGCCAAAACGGCTCAGTATGGTCGTGCGTGTAGTTAACGAAACACGATAGGGTTAATAACTAAAGGCCGTGACTCCTCTTGCCTCCTACTTTCCGTTAGTTAAGCGTCGTTATTAAAAATATCAGTTACAACAATTTCGTCATAGAAATCCTATAATTTACGAGAATCAACAAATTTGTACTCAGTATCGTAATTTCGAGGCCCGTGTGAGAATCACAAACTTGAATAATAATACTATTTGAGGCCAGCGTACGCGTTGTCTCACATGTCGAGTCCCCTTATTCTCGGCTAGGGCAAAAAACGAACAAAGCAGACACACGCTTGGCCAGTTTTTGTAGAGAAGATCACGAACCGTGCATGATGTATGTGCGCATGTAATAATATTGTGATCGTATCTCTTATCAGTGATTACCGCCGTGGGTGGAGGAGGTTTCGACATTATCGCTATTAGAAGTCCAAGTGCTCTGCTAATAGAACCATGTTTGTGTTACAGTCAAAACTACAGTCTGCCAGAGTAAACCGCCAAGCGCTCCGAGTGGCGAAGCACCGAGGGGCGGAGGCGACGGGGCGGCGGCTCTCGCCTCCGCGAACGTCTCCTAATAAGGCACAAAGAGCGATTCTTGCCCGTCTCGAATCATCGAGCAGTTTTTCTAAGCGATTCGTGCAACAACACATCGCAACCCGACTGTTTTGCTCCCATTCGTGATTCTCTTTTATTTTTATCATTCGAGGCGAATTCCGCTTCGGCTCCACCTTCTATTGACGAGAATTCTGTCGAAAACCTCCGCAGCTCCTGCGCATTCGTCATAAGAAACCCGAAAATAAATTACGCACACAAACGCTGTGTCATTTAAAGGTTAACTAAATATGGAATAATTAAACGCTTATTAGTGTCGTTTCATACTACAACATTGTACAGATTCAGAAATATTTCGCAGAAGTGGAAACACGCAGGATGCTGTTAGCCATCCTCGTGCGCATCACTCAAAAGGAGGGCCAAGTAGAACTTTTCAAAAGCGAAGAGTTCGTAACAGAAGCCTTTCAATTTCAAATTCAGAAAAGGAAGTGTCGTAAGTTATTGTATAGGAGTGAGTCGGCGCCTGCGCGTCGCCGAGGAGGAAGGCCGGGGCTCACGTAGCGGCCATCAATCGGCTTCGGCGGCCGAGTGAACGACCTCCCCGTCCTGACAATGACGTGACGTCACGCGCCGTGATGGACATATGCAGGACAAAGAGTTGTCAGGACTCGGCACAGCTCGGTCCATTTGGTATTGCTGAGTTATGCGCGGCCGAGGCGGCGAGGCGGCGAGGCGGGCGCGCCGGAGCCCGATCTACGCAAATCGAAAACGAAAAGCGTCGTCCTTAATTCAAACTTTAATTAAAGTGTGGTGATAGAAAAGAGAAACTGGCGACACACTTCCGAGATCCCGCTGGCGCTGCTCACTCGGCCTTCGAACTTGGCGCGAACTTTCCAAACCGCTATAATTAAACAAAAAATAATTATTATTTCTAATTGTAGGAAATTCCTTAAAATGCCGAATTCATTACGCTATCGGTTACGAGATTTATTTTGATATAAAAATAGCAAAGGCCCGGGTTTCTGTGGCCCAGGTGCAAACATGGCATCGGCACATGACTCGGGCTGGGTACACATTTACACTCGAAGACAATAACATAATAGTTTAAACGAGAAATCGGAGAAATCGGCCGAACGCACGATCGCAGAAACCGCGGCATTGCATTTAGAGTTAATCTTTTTTTCCACTATTGTCTTTAATTGTCCCCTATCGGGACTCGGCTCGCAGAAAGAGAAAGCCGCGATCTGAAGATTCAAAATATTGGAATAATATTTGTGTGGAACTCTTCGTCCAAGTGAGCGAAGGCGCGCATGCGCAGTTGGACGTGTTGTCGTAATAATTGAATGGAATAAGCGAAGTGATAGCGAACACGTCACACTTCATAAATATGAATCCACTCGTATAACTCGAACATCGCAAAAACGCTCGAACAGCACCAATCACCCGACAATTACACAAGCGCTCCACAAAACAAACACGCCGCAATTATGTAGTCAACCGCGTACATTGCGCGCCGGCCGCCGCGGGCCCGCCTCTGCGCCGTGCCGCGCGCGCAGTGGACGGCCGCGCCGTTGCGCTGGCTCGCGGTCGGCGCGAATACTTTGCGGCTATTATCATACTAATTCCGCTTTTCGATACAGGTGTTGAGATTTCGTTTCATTCTCGCTTTACAAGCCAATTCGTTATAGCACTTTACAGAAAGACAATAACGGACACGCACGCGTCATTAAAACTGGTAACTAGTGATTTGTTCACATTTGCTCTTACAAGGCGATTGTAGCACTTGATTAAGTCCTCTTAATAATTGTAAATATAGTGATCGCGCGAAGGCGGAGCTGGGCGCTTAATTATGTGCAATTAGCGTGATCTAAGTTTAAAGTTAGATCTACGTCCTAAATAGATGAAAATGGTAAAGGAAACGATTAGTAAACCGCGCTTTATCCTAGCAAGGACGACGAGTCGGTACACTCGCGCAGAGAACGCCGTTCAACAACTGATTCGAGGCGAATAAATTCCAATAGATGTGTCGAGCCCCGCTCAGCTCCTGCAGATTACGCGTCATCATTGTAAAAGGGGAACGCACTCCATTGCTTACTACCATCAGCTTCGATGTCGTCGGCGGGCAGAGGAAGGCTTCGCGGGCAGAAGGCGCAATCATTAGGAAATACTGCCGTACAAACGCAACTGTGCCGCCGAGTCGGTCGAAACATGTTTTCCTCTCGTATGTACCCGGGCTATATCTCACCGGTGAAGCCTCAATGCTAACCGGCGCGCGGCGCGGCAGGCGGAATGGCGGAATGGCGGAATGGCTGCTGCCTACAAATTGCGATGTATCTACCTTATTTATCGACCGGACACTATTTACTCGTTATTATAGACTATCGCGCGTTGATGGACCCGGCTCCTGCATCAGGGCTGTGATTGCCAAACGAACTATTCTTCCTAATTCAAGGTACGCGTGCGTCGACTGTTCGCCGAGATTGGCAGATCATGCTAAACATACTATATTAAAATGTATCAATATTGTGCACAGTGACGGCGACAGCTGGCGAGGCTTACTCGGATATATGGACGACTGGAGCGAGCAACGGCGCTAAGAAAACTCGAGGGACCCATGCGCGAAGAAGCCACCGATCTGTCATGCTTTATCGGTCCGAATGGTTTTTATCCTGTTTTCGGGGGAGTAGACCTCGGAAACAATTCCAGGAACACTGTTCCGGGCTACAGAGCTATTGAATCTGCTTTTCATCTAACATTTGCATATAATTAACGACAATTCGCGATTAAGCGAATTTAGACGAGCAGTGGGAGCGGCGCGCGATGCCCCATCCAGCGCTCTAGGTCGCCGCAGCTCTCGGCGACAGTCAAGGCGACCCACAAACGACAACACAAACTATCTCGCTCCCATCTAGCTATTAGCTGCCTCCGAACACCGATAGACTCGTATTGGGTTACAAAACCTGTCCATTATGATATTTATTTTATTTATTATTTGTTATCACTAACATTTATATCTAACAATTTGAAAATTTTCCACGGATCTCGATTTGCTGCCGCACTTTGAGATTGAGGAACAATTTTGTGGGGTCATTCCCTAAAATATGCAGTAGTATATAATATGGGTTGGACAAAAATTCCTTCAACGTCCACGGACACTTCTCTGATTCTTAATCTCGGCGCCTGCCGGATTGCGTACTCGCCAGAGCGGTTCGACCAGCTATCCCAGAGTGCAGTCGAAGGCAGCCTCAACACAAGGACCCTAATTTAAATCCCGTGATTTCTGTAACAACTAGCCGTCATGTCGCCGCTAAACTGCAAAACTTAACCGGTGGGGAAGTTCCCACTTTGACGAGGTTCATATTTAGTCCGTCTCAGCCTTGTCGTAGTTAGAGAGGTCATTGGTGATACTATTATTCTCAATTTGACAACTGATGCGACGGGCTATCGACACTTTGAAGACTTCGCACGGCAACAAGACTTTCACATGGCGCTTGAGACAAACTCGATCCAAGTTTGGGCAGGGCGCAGTCGGGCCGAATCGGCGAGTGCCCGGCGACTCGGTCATAACAGGGGCTCTGTCTCGAGCATCGGCCGACGGCGGCCACACTTTATGATCCGATCCAAAGGCAAATAACAAGAAAGCTGTCTCTCTCGCCTAGCGCTTATTTATTCGCCGAATGTCTTTACAAGCCGTGAATAATAGGCATTTGCTGTTGGAGCAGAATTTATTGAGAGCAGTCGCGATAAACAGTTCGGGGAAAGCCGACGATTGAAAATCCCCACACAGTACATGCCGTATTGTGACGGAGCTTTACAGTACTCGTAAATTGCAATTAAAAATGCCCCTTTAATAGAGACGATAGGTGAGCTCAGCTGTGATCGGCTTTAGCGGGAGGCCGATAGCGATCGGCGTCGCGGCGAGCGCCTTCTACGGCCTTCCGGATTCTAGCGCTGTGGATATTTCACAGCGGATTGTTTATTTTTAGAACGCTGATGCCATCCGCGTCAAATACTATTGCGTCGAGCACATTTTGTGCGAAGCAGACGTGTTTATGCGGCAAAACGTCGTCCTAACGATTAAATCTATATTGCAAAAGGCGCCGGGCATCGGCTCCGTCCACTGGTTGCGGACACTGGATGCTGGCGGACTGGACGCAATCTGATTGTACAACACGCAGACGACTAAACTAGTCTAAGCCTTTCAAAAGACTCGACCTTGCGACGTCGCGCAACATCGCCGCGACCTACTTGTGGCCACCGCACTTGCACTTCTGAGCTAAACGATACACCATTCATTTACCATCACCGACCGACCTGAGCTCGCTTGGCGGAAGGTCTTGTGAGGGACCAGTCGGCCCGTCGCAGCGAGGAGGACGCAGACGCCCGCCACGCCCACGGATGCATTCCGAGCGGTTATTGCGTTTCAATCGCATCAAACCATTTGAGTGGCAAACGAGAGCGCGCGAGGCCATTTTCGTTACATCTATTGATAGTGACTGCGTGCAAAGTGCGCTGCGTTCGGTAGACAATGTCCACGCGGATCACCTTGCATAGATAATCCAAGACCTCGTTTCAAAAACATTCCATCTGGACATTTCCAAAGAACCGTCTTCCACTGGCGCAAGCCAACAGTTCGGTAATGGCCTGACAGAGCAGCTTTGTACTTAAATCTGGCTTAAAACTACTGTCAACCGTACAGTGGGCGAATTTGATAGATCGGTATAACGACGGGGATTACGGCAGATCCGAGGATTGCCGTCGCGGGGGCGCCGACAATGGGCCGGCGGGGCCCTCCTGCGGCACCCCTGTGTCCTTCGCTCGGTTGCTGGACTTTCAGTTGTTTGGCTCCTCGCTCCTTTTGCTTATTGCGGCCGTTACCGAAAATCTAATCGCGTTATTTGCCAACGGCATCGTAATACAACATACAGCGAAACTACTTCGCTCTATACGAGTATCTGTGTTGACACAAAACACTAACTAGCGGTTAGTGAATCACCGATGCCGTCAGCGAGTCACTGACTCCACTCGCAGGTATGTAGTGAGCTGTTTAAACAACTACTGTGTTAGCGAGTGTGTGCGAAGAGTTCACAACGACTCTGAGGACGCTACAAGACCGTTCGGTCTTCCCCCGAATACTTGAGCAACGTTTTAGGTGCACGAGACGACAATAAGTGGAGCTGTCATTAGTTTTATTAGCTCAAACACATTTTGCCGTTATCAGTAATCCGTCCGCAACAAAGGGACCCTCGCCTCGTTGTGCCACTGTGTCATACGTGTTTGTGGACACCGTCGCAATGAATAACTTCTATAGCCATTTCGCTGCGCTATTATCGGATGGCATGTTTAACGAGATGTATTTTAGTCTTGTTCAAGTAGGAAGTCGATTCTAACAACGTTTCCTGGCGACGGCGCCGAAGGCTGAGGCTTCGGCGAGTGACGCGCATGTTGTTTGTGAGAAGAATTCGTGAAGAGATGAGGCCGTTTTGCCCCGACCTATAGCTTCCGAGCCCATATCTTAACGACCGGCGCCGCCGTATTAACTTGTCCTTGGGAAACGTTAATTGTTTTAACGCGTGTGCTCGACGGATAACGAAATACAATAAAAATAAAATATTATCTGAGCGGAGTTATCGGAGACCTTGCGCGGACCTGTTTTTATTGTCTTTAATTGCGATTTGTGGAAAGTTAACGTTTGCGATAACCGCGCGTAATTTATGTACGCACGCTGCGCACCACGCTCCTCAAACGAACGTCGACGGACTTGGGCAAGGCGGGACAACGCGGCCAGGCGCAAGTTGCAAGTAACCGCGCGGCCCGAAGCTCGTATGAAGAGAATTAGTCGCGATTCTAATAACAGAGGCGCCGAGGCAGGAAACGACGCAATACGGATAAGTTTCGGATAGCAATCGCGGAAGACCCGCATTTTCCTGTCGCGCTCGAGGAAGCGCCTTGTGCGAGTCGAGGACACGCTTATATACGCGTATAGCCTAATGCTGCGTATTTGCCTTTTACGTGCGAGCGCCAGCGGCTCGGCCACGCGGTGCTCTACACTTGTGTCGAGCGACACGTCAGCAACACCTACACGTGCTCCGTGCTCCGTGCTCCGTAGCTGGCCACGGGCCGTGTGAGGTCACCGCCACGGTTCGCCGCCGGTGCTGGCCGCGGCGGCGAACGGCGGCGAACGGCGGCGGCGGCGGCGGCCGGTGGGAACGCGCACGCCGCAGCAACAATACACTCGCGCCGAGCTCACGATGGACACGATAACGTTTCGGTAATTACTGCATCTTTATTTCCCTAATTGTTGTAATTTATTGACTTCCTCGAAGATTAATAAAAAGTATTTGCGACGTAACCTGTTTGCTGCGGCCCGCGACCACGATTCGGCATCCGACAGAGCCCGCATAGCGATATACTGTTCTCGATACAACTATTGCCATGTTTTATCTTAGAAACATACTCGACGTTTTAGTTACGACTTCTCGTATGCTATCAAAAGAAAAATGCTGAAGGCCTCGCCTCACTCGCCTTGCTAGAAGCCGTATCTCTGCCTTACGCAGGCTCTCCCCGCTGTGCGTTCAGTTCGCAGTAAGTGCAGACGTCTGTTACGACGGCGCAACGATGGCGGAAGCAGTGAGGCACCGTGACGCGAGAGGTCGCTGGAAGGTCACGCGAGGTCCGAAATCTAGATAAGACGGAGCCGCCAGCGCCGTGGGACCTCGGGAACAATGCGCGACGCCATTGCGACGACTTATGATTTATACTCAAACTTTTTAATTAATAGAATTAATTTAAAATCACTTTATTACTAACTAAACTGTTTTTATTATCACGATTTGGTCTTGAGGAGGTTTATAGGAATCATTCATGAAATTTCTTAAATAGAAAGCATATTAAGTATATATAAAATATTTTCTTGTAAATGAAAGCTGCATTCGCCCGCGAAGTTCATTCCTAGACGCGAGTCCCAAACTCGTTTCTATCTTGAGTCTCGTCTTGAAACGTGTGTGTTAATATCTAGGTCGTTAGTCAATATCTGCTGATAACATCTCCAACACAAGTATGGTGTAATCCACTCCAGACGCCACGATGTTCCTGAAATGACATTTTAAAAGAAAACAGAATGTCCTTAAAGGAGGACCGAGCACTCCGTACTTATGTGGACGGAGGGTCGGCGGATATCGCCGCGCACTTACAAAAGGATGTGTCTAAATATGTCGTAACGGCGACCTTGTCCGACAACCATCTGAATTGAGAAATTCCCCGTCTAATGATTGCTAATATGCAACGCAATTTGTATTTAAGAGATTTATGAGCCCATTAATTTGTTACGAAGATGCGATTAATGAAGACCTCGTTCGTTAGCCGCGACACCCAAAGGCCTTTGCTCGTGACAGTTCTAGCTTTTACCTCGCGCTTAGCAAGTTGTGCCACCTTTTCGAACAAAAAGCCCGTAAAAAATGAAAATAATATTTAATATTCCACGTCGGTTTACGTTATAAAAAGCACACAAAGAAAGGATGCTCACACATCGTCGCCGCGGCTAACACCAGCCAGCGCTTTGTGGCGCACGTACGCGCTTCCTTTGTCGCGCTGCGCCCCGCTCCCCCCGCCCTCCCCCGCGCGCCGCGCCCCGCACCCCGC
>JAOSYY010000014.1:10698173-10714996 GCA_025727935.1 Hebomoia glaucippe
GCCCCGCACCCCGCGCCCCGCGCCCCCAGTGGCCGCGGACTCGGAGCGACAACACATTTTACACGCTCATTAACGTAACATATCGACAATTGAAAGACACGTCGAGGCGATAAAACTGAACCAACCCGGAACGCACCCGCGTTCCACGCGCTTCGCCTCGCTTAAGGTTTCTGTGAGCGGAAACAGACTCCACGAGCACATATCCAAGCTTCCACAAGGCGTAGCAGGATACGGAAAAAACGTCCATTAACCCCGTCACCGGCTCGTATAAAATAATTGAAGATTGGTGCCCGTGACATCACGCGCTGGCGCGGGGTGACGGGTCGCATCCTGATACGGGGCTTTGTTATAGCCGTGTACGTGATTATGTCCCCGATGCGCATGCACTGTACCTCACAGCGCCGACACACGCTTGGACGCGGCACCTATTAATAGCCTCGCGCGTCTCCCATTCAACACTTTGTCGAAACTGTGCAAACAACCGAATCGATACAATGAATTATTCCAAGATCGCTGTACGCCGCGGCCCCGCCCAGCGCCGCGTCCATCGTAAACAGCTGTTTAAGCAAACGATGGCCATTAATCATAGCTGAATCTAAATAATAAACAGATAGAACAAAAAGTGAATAGATAAGGTAATTGCTGGCTCTATTTACAAGTTGAGCGCTAGATTGAGATAGAATGGTCTTGTTCACACCCGTGAACGACTTACACTCTCCGACACGAGCGCGTCGGCCGCCCGTGTCTCTTGCAGTTTGACTACCGATATCGCAGCCCAGACGGGGAGCACGCGCCGAAAACGTGCTTGGCCCCATATCAGCCTTCTCCAGTATACTTCCCGAGGCAGGCAAAATAGGTTCAGTATCGTGCAGTCGTCCACACGCCGACGCCGTAACGACGCGAGTCGTGTCGTGTCGGGCGGAGCGAAGGCGCCGCGCTAACGAGCGATATCAGACATCTATTCAAATCGGTGCGACCGTATAAATATTAATATCGAGCATTGAGCTGCATTACATATTCACGAATTTGTTTAATGGCAACACCCGATTGTTGTCTTGTTTTTATTGTTCCTGCACCATTCGCTTCGGGTCATGAGAGACACACAGGGTGCTTCCAAAGTGCTCCTTTTTGGACCCGTCTCGTCGCAGCCGCAGCGGCCGGTGTCGAGCGGCGCGTAGGCCCGGTGCCCCGCGCCCCGGGCCGCGGCTGACGCAAGCCGCGGGAGGCGCGTGGGCGCAGCCAGCTCACCTTGAATATTACGCTCCAATCTAACCGCTTACATAAAAAAACTCGTACTCGGTCGCATTTCGTCCGCTGAATCGATCTCGCGATGGGAAACAAAAGAGCAGCCTGTATTACTACACCTTACGAGTATTTGTTTTAGTAATGAACATTCCGAGTTTTAAATAATAAAATTTATTCATAAGCACTTACCATATTCGAGTGTGCGCGCGTCCATATGTATGAGCGGTTAAGATATTCTTATTTATGGCTCTATGTCAAGGTCGCAGCCATCATCTTTTGCATAATGTCCAATTATTATTTATTCGCCACGCGCTAGCACGGTCGGGGTTCGGTTCGTGGTGCCTACAGGGGGACCGCTCTGTGCTTTGTGTACGGTGGCTACGCGTAGGAGTCATGAGCGCGCAAATAGATGTTTGCTGGCGCTGACAGCGATGGCGCCGCGCAGAGCGATCTGAACGAGTCGTTAACTAGCACGGTAACCGATCGTGAATCCGCCTCGGCCGCTTCGAAGGAGGATCGGCTAATGGCTTTGTCATAAGGTTTCCTTGTTTAACGAGAACGCGCTGCGAGCATTCCGTCGAGTGACGTTCGGCGCATTTTAAGTGCGCGACCGTGGGTGCGTCTGTATGGCTATGTATTATTTACATGCAGGAGCGTTTAATCGTCGGACGAGACTTACCGGCCTGCTGTGCGACAGGATGAAAGGTGATCTTTTAGTCTCGAGAGCTCTGCGAGTGCGGAAATCACTCGCAGAAGGAACGATGCTAATGCCGCCGTTTAACATTCAAATACATTCAGGAGGTGTTAATGCAAATTATTGATTTATTATTTAATTAAAATCACGTCAGGCGCCAGCGCCGCGCCCGTCCCGCTTACTCGAAAGGCCGTGTGCACATTATTGCAGGTCTGCCGTCTCGTGCATTACAATCAGGCCCTGGCAGGGACTCCGAGGCTTCTGCCCCTCACCGATCCCTCCGACTTAGGCCTCTGAACCTAAAGGTCTAACCATATTTTTGTGAGAACGATGGGACAGAAGAAGTAATATGTGGGTCACGGGTGACGTGATTCAGATTTAACAGGTGAACGATTCGAAAACTTAAAACTGGTTCTTTGGTGGAAATGTGTCGGGCCCCTCCTCCCCTCGCCCCTCCCCCTGCCCCTCGCCCGCCGCCGTCGAATTCGAAGGCCTCACGATAGATAATCGTAAATAACAGAGTTAGGAAATATTTAAAAGTTTTATTTCTGTTGATTTTCGCTTATCAATTTTCAAATCAAACGTCTCAAATAAATTATTAGAACCGGTTCGTATAATTATCGCGTTAAAAACAATGTAATAAAAAGCGATTTTTTATAGTGATCAGCGACGTGGGAACCGGGCGCGGGCCGCCGGGCGACTGCGGCCTCTTATCTGAGCGAGTGAGTACCTGCCCGCCGACATGTCGCTTATCTATTTTCGAGTTTCAACCTCCTCGGTGTCGTTACTTTTAGCTTTAATTACGGCCAATCACTTGTACACTTGACGAACTCGCGTTTCGTGCCCCGTGACGTCTCCGCTCCCGCTTCTCGGTCTTCTTTGCCGCAGAGGAGAGGCACCGCGGCTTGCCTCGACCGCTCTTTCGTGACGCTCCTATGCTAACGCGTTCCCCGCGAACCGGCGCTCGAACGCTCCATTGGGCCCGCTTTTTCTACTGCATTTCCTAACACGAAGCACCCGGCGCAATCGATTTTACTACAATTCTATGCTATCGCTTTTTGTCATTACGTTCATTCTGCTTCAATTCATTTCAATAAGAGCTTGTAGCGAATTAGCAAATAGTTCTAGATTTTGTAAAATATGGAATTCCCCACGCCTCAACAGGTATTGGACTCGAGCGAGGTGCAAAGGGGGCCTGCCGCTCTCCGATGTCTTTCGAAGGCGATTTGTCGTGAGTTATCGCCAATTTAGTGGATCCAATCTGAGCAGCGCTTGCCGGCGCGACGGGCCGATGGCGTGCGTTTCTATCGCGGCTATGGATTGTTACTTGTGTGTTGTTTGCGCTAAATCAACGGATAAACGCAACGAAATCAGCAAACACGGCGTATGGTCCAAGCGACGAACCGAGAGCGACCCCCGTTTCGACATTATATACAATTCATTTTTGGCGGCGGCAACTCCCTCGGATGAGGAAGATGCCGCAAATTTTACCTAGCTTTAATCTTACCATGGATTTAAGTGGCGATTTTAAACATTAACCCAATCCGCCGCGGCTGGGTGTCGTGGAAAATGGTATACGACCCATGTTACACTCTAACAGATAAATCGCTCGTGCCTTGCACCACGCGTGGCGTGAAGTCAACGCTTTTTGCGATTTACAATTACTTCGAAGCGATCGATGTTTATTTATCGTGTGCGGTAAGAGATCTCAGCACCGCTTTCGTATTACACTAAGCCTGAACCCCGATCGCGTCTAATTCATAAATTATCGAACGACTCGCTAGTAACTTCTCGGAGACTCTGGAGACTCTGAAAAAGCCACCGCTTCGAGTTGAACAAAGTCCTAATAGTGAGAGGAAAATGTTAGGAAGGAGCGCGCAGCAGTCGCCAGCCCGCGGCCCGACTCCGCGTCCGCGTCCGCGTCGAGCCTTAACAGGCTGCCGCGGGGGTGGCTGCTCTCTAGCGATTTAGTTTCCCAGCCCGGCCGTCCGGAACGCGCAAAAACGCCATCACGCTCAAATGAAGCCGCGTAATTAGTTAGTTTTTCTTCGATACGTACGTTTTTGCAACTCCTTATACGGGTAGAGCCAACGCGCCTTTACGTTGCACGGAGTTTCGAGTGAGAAGGTTATCGCTATGAAAAACAAACGCTAACAACGGCAACGGCACAACGGGCCCCTCCCCCTCCCCCTCCCCCTCTTGCCTCCTCGTAAACAGAGCCTAGCGGTAGCTGCAATTCAGAACAGAAGATCCGCCGAAGATGATAGAATAAAGATCGATTAACGTTTTACGAGCAACGCTTCGAAATGAGGAGCGTAAATCGATCGTCGTCTGTGAAATCGATTACATAAATTACGGTTCATATGATAGCACAGTTTGCAGGCGGTTATAAATAAAGTGAAATAAAACAAAATGGTCTAGAACGAAGTGGAAATTACAACAAGTGGTTCTATTAGACGGGTAACGCGGGTGCGGCCATTTGCATACAGCCTCCGGAGCTCCGCCGCGCGCCTCCGCGCCCCTCGCCCCGCGCCTCCGCCCGCGCCCTATCGATTCAATTATTGATCTGCCTCGATCTATCGCGTCGACGTCACACTAATAATACGATTGCCGGTCGCTCCGGGAGGACTCCGGGAGGACCGAGCGCCTGCTTCGACCCGCGACCTTCCAGCTGTTATCGCCGCCGCGGCAGCTCGTTATCGCCCGCGCCGAGCCAAGGGCAGACGGCGCCGCGTCACTGTTACTCGACACACCTGCGTTTTGACAGGCAACGAGGATAATTCGACTACTCCGAGTCCGAGCGGCCGCTTTAAAAGTAGGCTTAACGAATATCTAGAGTCTGAGAAAAACACCATCGCTAATTAGACTTTATGACATGCAATGAAACGAGTTCTCTTAATATTAGAATGTAATTAACAGAGAGCTGCGCGCGCGCCGGCGACGGGAGCCCGTTTGTCTTCAGAGTTGCGAAGAGCGTTCACTCGCCGTCGACTTTCGGCCGCGGCAAATGTCCAATTGGCTTTCGAGCACGCGCCGGGGCACGCGTCCCGCTCAGGGGAGCCGCTGGACCGCGGCGCATTAGCGCAAACCTCCTTTCGCTCATTCGATTACCCGTCTTTAGCACTCGTAAATTAAATTAACATGTCATGAATATTATTTAACTTTTTCAACGTAACGCCCTAGAATTGAGAGCAAAAAATCGGATCTCTTGCAAGAATTTGCATACATTACGATACCTCAGCGTTCGCGTGCGCGTGCGCGTGCGCGGAGAGATTGGGAGGACGGCCACGATGAAAAAAAAACTCGCCTTCGACAAATGAAATTCTGAACCGCGCTCTGCAATCAATGTCAAGTCACTCTCATTAGCCACCTTAATACCGCCAGCCGAATAGGCCTCCGATGTCCACGTTTGACGCCTTCCAGAGTCCGCCGAGGGCGCCTAATGAGATGCGCGGCTTGCCTCATTACAATATATTGCCAATAATATTTGTCACGAGATCTCTAGTGTTTTATGCTTTATTTAACGACTAATTCGTAGATAAAAACATAATGTATGGTAAAAACCACTTTAATTTAATTAAAAGATGGACGTATCAGTTTTTCGCTTCGACGGGTGAGCGCATTTGCGATTCGAGAATAAATTAAGCCCGAAGCCGAATGTGCGTGGCCTTTGCTGAGAGATTTGTTTGACTGCTGTGATCGGAATACACTCCTAGAGGGTCCCTGGGCGCAGCGCGCTGGCCGCGGTGGCGATTTCGGCGCATTACCATACATCGTTGTCGGGAGTCACAAGCGCATAACGTATAGTGTAATTATTAACAATTAGTATCAATTAACATGCTTTTAATGTGCTCCGCCGTTTCGCCAGATGTTCCGCGGGGCGGGCTTCCGCGGATCCCGCTGCCTTCAATATTTATAAGGCACGTTATGAAACATGACTCACCGCGTAATCACTTTTTACCAATGATTTCTCTCGTAATTGTAACATCTTGAAATTCTGTGCGATGGGCGACCTAGGCCGCGGCCGCGCTGGCGCAGGCGCACTGTGTGACAGATATGCTGTGTCCACTTGAAATTCAAAATGTCGGCAACACGAGTCCGTCTGTTTTCGAATGGCATGTGGGTGTTTCTAGTTGGAGAGAAAGCGAAAACACTTTTACTGATGGTCGACTTTCTTGCGCAAATATCGAGAGATATCCCACTAAACGTTCGGCCGCGGTAATTACTTCATTGACTGCGAGCGCCGGGTTCATTAGAATGACATTATTATAATTAGAATTGGCATAAGACATCCGAGTGGGTTGGCTGACAGATGTGCTCGGTGAAGTGGCCCATCTGGGCCAGCAGATCTAGACAGCCGCCCGTGGGCAGGAGCCGTCGCGACGCCCCGCTCCTGTGCTCAGCTACAGCGTGTCCTTAAAAAGCTGTGCGCGTGACGTCGAACGCCGTACGGTATCGTAGGGCACGCAAAGAGTCGCGCTCGCTTCGCCTCTCATTAAGAGCCTCTCGTTCCGCCAATTAATTTCTCAAAGTCAAAAGCTAGCGCGTCGCCGCGACTTTTCCGTCGGCCGATACGGTTTGGGGTCTTTATAGCGGCGGTGCCGGATAATTAATTCTGAGCGAGTAACCAGCCTGAGATTTATATAGTTTCACTTCTAGTGCACGCCGCCTAATTAGTCGTTGTTAAAAAACTTCCTAAAACATCGCGTTCCGTCCCGTTGACTCCGCGCTCTTTCCGAGTCTTTGGCTCCACCGGACGCGTCTTGTTGGTTTCGACGCGATATCCATCGACAGGGCGAGCGCAGGCGCGGCCACGAGTCAAACGTGGACCTACTTCAGACTCGCAACTCCTTCGACTGGCTTCCGATTCGCGTGATCCGATGAAACGGTCAACGGAAAATGCAAAAGCTATTAGCAGATATCAGTAGATCAGTTCCCGCGGTGCGCGGACGTCTCGCCTAAGATACGATTCCGCCGCGGGCCAAATTAATTACGCGACCACGCACGGGAGCGCCGCCCGATGACGTACGCAGATTCATATTCGCTTCTACAACGATTTATTCCAGCGCACCTGGCGCCCGGGCTGCTCCCTTGGATCAGTGAGCCAGCGGGTTGACGAGTGCCGAATAGTTGCAGGAGCGCTCTCCGTTAACCTCTCCGTAATAAAAACGAGAGGCCGACGTCACGATCCGTTACGTCCCCCTAGAGGTTCGCGTTCGCGTGTTCTCGAAAAAAATGAAACAATTAAAAATATATTTAATTGAAGTGGTAAATTAGATTAAGTACATTTTACACAAAAAGCTTCGAACATTAAGCAGAGCAGCGGCCGTGACAGGCGAAATATCGTAATTAAGTCGGAGGCGCGCGGGCACGCGGGCGCGCGCTAGCTAGCGGGGCCGACGACCTCGCTCCGCGTGCCGCCTCATCCCCATGGCCCTCGCAGGCGGGCATTCTCTAAAAGGCTGGCTTTGCCCAACAACTCTTTCGCATCGTTTTACTAGATTTAAGCGATTTCGTGTCGCTTAACCGAGTAGGAGCCTCTTAAATGCGGTAATTAGAGCAAATAATACTACAACCGTCAAGTAAAAGACAAGCGAAGTGGATTGTGGCGAACGTGGTCCGTCGACAACGGCGCGTTTCCGCTCGGCTTCGCCGAGTTGCTGCGGCGCTCGTCACGCTCGCGGCTCTCCGCTCCGCGCCGCCCCCGCTTTCTAGCTATAACAAGCGGTTTCTAAGTGGCTCCTACTGTGCCTGTTACCCTGCGGCCGTAAGTAGGCACAGCAATGTATAATCCGCTTTAGATAAGCCGCCGTCGCGCAATGTACACCATTGTTATGTTCGAGCTATGACGCAAGCAGTGGTGGCGAATTTAAAGTCCTCTTCCACGAAGACTAGCAGGACAGAGCAGCGCCGGTGGCCTCGCGACAAAGCCAGCGATCGCCGGTCGCAGAACGAATGCCTACATTAGAGTATACAAATATTACCTTAGTATTAAAGCCCGTACAAATACTACAGAACGCGAACGTCTTTTAACAACTGTCATTAGATGTAGTGTTTAACCAATGTTAGTAGTTATTCGCCGAGAGGCGGGTGCGGGGCGAAGGCCGAGGGGCGAGGGCCGGCGGCTGCGCGTACGCGGCGCGTCCTGTCAACAGAAGGCGCACATATTTGAATATTGTATTGTAAAATGTTTGCCCACTCATCGGTCAGTTTACTTTCTTTTAACCTCTGCCAAAAGCAAGAGGCTCCCTTCGACATAACGGAACGCTTCCGTCGCGGTCGCTTCACACTGCACTGCGCACGATTATTGCTCACAAAAATCACCGCTTAGGCCCGCGCCCACCGGACCTGCACTCCGCTTTCCGCGCTCCTTCCTCTTTCCTCAGAAGCTCTTTGTACTGAAAAGCGTTTCCAAATGACTGCCTCCAGGAACGACTAATCCTTCCGCACCGATGTATTAATTTTCAGCACTAGAGGTGGCCCAAGTTTGCTTCGTTGCGCGGCGGACTGCCATAACGTTCGCCTGTGCGGCGCCTAAGCGTCGCTAGACTTAATTAAATCTTATCGCATCTAAGCACGTTAATTTGGCAACGTGTTTCGTCCGCCTTAATGTCCCAGCTCGCGTCGATTTCTAAAGAATGCCACAAATCGGTTACCTTCTCCGCCGGGCGCGGACTTTTTTTCACAAATATGACACGGAACCTAATCTTGCGCGAAATTAATCGCAAACCGCATTTCAATATTTATCTATAACTGGGCATTTCTAAATTTTTTGAATTTTTGAAGGTATTTTTTTCTCAAGCCACGTCGACTTTATCGAGTCGGAATAATATAATTTGCTAAAAACCGAAAATATATTCTAGATAAGACTTAAAAGTCTCATAATGTGTTTCCAAATTGATGTCCGCGTCGTCTCCTATTTGCATATTTTATTGAAATGCTTCACCTTGATCCAGATAGTGAATCTCGCCGAACCGCTCTACCTACGAAGACGTCGCCAATGCCAGCGATCGGACTCGTGCATTCGGACGGATCGGTCTCTATCTGTCCCGATCACGCGTCGCTTCACAAAATGTGCCAAAGCGACACGACTTGGAGCCCGACTTCGTTTAGGCAAATATATTAGTTGAAATACGGAAACAAACGGATACGGGGCACAACAGAGAGAGCGATAAAAATTACCTTGGACATCGGTCGAACGCATCATCATCAACAAAATAACAATATTATATTAGAATAACATTCTGTATCCGAATTTGATTCAGTGCGACATAATTCGTAAGGAAGCGTCGGTCTCCGATGCGTTTTAGACTTTCGCGTGCGTGCGAGTGGTCTCAAGTACTGAGTTCAACTCGAGCTCTGTCGACTATTATTTATTTACGCCTAGCTGACAGAATTTTTATTTGAACGGTTTCTCGATTACCTCAAAACGCTAAAGCCACTCGAGAGCGCATTCCGCGACGGAATCGAATTCCAGATCGATCGACATCCGTCGCCACGGTCCTTTCGCATTCTCGTATCGGTTCTTCGGATCGGCTATTTTATCTTTAAACACATCGCAGCTCCTCTATCGGCAGACGATCGCACATTCAATATGGAACTGATTGCGACAAATATGTATAATTATTCCAAAATGTTTAACGCCTATATGACACACCCGTTCTGTGAGTACGTTCGAGCCAGAACGTGGGACGACGCGTACCTTAGACTGAGTTTTTTGTGTCGTCTTGTCGTCGCGTCTCACCGTGTCGAGGCTTCATGTATAAATATTCCGTTATCGGACAAACGTCGCGAGCTTATTACTTGACTTTTATCCGATTTCATGGGCTAATCTCCGATCACGATGGAATTATGTGGACACGCCCTTTTCTACAGAATAACAGTGATGTCGCTGTACCTCGAAAACTACTCGCGAGTGACCTGCGGATGCTTCGTCCGAGTGGAAAAGGGTCTACCACCTCGACAGCTCCCGGATGTTTTCAACGATGAATGTACCTTTAATGATTACCCGCCCATATATTGTTAATTGGCATTTAGTGCAATTTTTTCCCTGAAACATACAAATTAATTGACAACATCGATTTTTATAGAAGTTCGAATCAAACCTGTAGATATATCCACACTAAGCATTTCTCGGTATGATTGAAAGTAAGCAGTGATCAGATTAGGTAGTGGCGAGACTGCGGCCGTGCTACTCTTTGAAGACGTGTAAAGCGAGTCGACACAGAGTAACAGTTGACAGTCAACAAGCCGCGACGCCGCGACGCCGCGCCGTGGGACGCGGTGGCAACCGTTCCGGGAAGTGTGGACACAGCCTAATTAAACATTCATTGTCTCGTTCGGTCGCCGATAGACCAGATGAGTACAGATCCGTCGCGTGGCTCGCGTGAGCACATTTTGATCAGCCGGACGCGCCGCAAACGGATGTCGCTCGGCACTTGCGGCCTAGGGTCGCTTCGTCACAACGTCCACTTGCGAAATGCCTCGGCGACCCGCTCCGGGCCGGAGCGTTCGCGAAGCAGTCTCTCGCGCGGCGAAGGTGGTCTGTGCGGGCGCGGCTCAAAGCGCGGCCGCTGTTTGCCTCGCGGGCGCGCGTTGTGTGCTCGCGTCCTCCGACTTTGTCAATGAACAGTCAATATTGACCCTACACATTCACAGCCACCTGATATCGAAGCGCTCAATTGTTTTTCATTGTAAATAGTTGCCGTGTCGCCTCCGCTCAGAGGAACCACGGAGGGCGAGACGATGAGCCGATTTTCGGACATAAAACTCGTCACAGATAAGACGGAGTCAGAAGACAAGCGAATGCGTTCCCATCCAACTCACATATTTATCGCTTCCTCAGCGAACAAAACATCGGTAATTGAGCGATCAACGCGGGCCATAACTCGCGCTCGGCTATCCGATTTCAACCCCGAACAACGCACACCTCGCGACAACACGACTCCTCAACGACCTACCGTTAGGGTTCCTCACGTAACAAAACGTTTGACCGCCTCACGCGTTATTATTCCGTTAGTCGAATGTTTCCATGTCATGCTCTCGAAGTACGTAATATACCCTCTTAAAATACGATCTCTCAGGTGTATTGGTAGCCGGTGTGACGCCACTTCGGGCAACATTCCTATAAAATTCACGGAACCCGACAGAGCGTCACGGCGACTCGCCCTAGCCCTTCGGAAGAGGTAACATCGCCGATGAGTATTTATAGGAGGCAGGTGGAGTGGTGACCGGTGGTCGCCGGGGCTATCGAGTTGCGCCGTAACGCGGTGACGTCGCTGCCCGGTCGTTGTCGTGTGAATTCACTTCATTTGAATTGTAATCGAGTCGCCGGGGTCGCCGGGGTCACTGCGAAGGGCCCCGTCATTGTTTCTGTTTTTTCCGTTCTGGACTTTGGAACGGGCACGCGGCTCTTCGGGCTGCGACTTCGCGCTGCCGCCATTCGATCGACCGCACTTCACATACCAAGCCTTCGAGCGATTAATAGAGTTATAAAAATTGAGCTAACTCATTTGAGTATTTCCAATAAAACGGTGAGGGCTGGCGCCGAATGAATACGCTATGTGCATACAAAGGCGCGCAGCCAGAGGCTGAGGTGAAGTGGACAGGAGACATCGAAATGAACGAACGATAAAAATGCTTTTTATGGCGCATCGAGGAGTGGGCCGCGGTATGATATAGGTCGGTGGCTGCACGGCGACGTGGCGGGCCGCGGTTGCGCCGATTCCATCATTGGGCTTCGACAGATATCGGGAGATTAGTGTACTTTGCATGCTTTTGATGCTATTTTCATTATACTATTTGCCAGAATAATATCGACGAACGACATATAAATTTAATCCAGAAAGAAGAAACCAGAGCACGATAAACAACTGGCCCGACCGACGATCGCGTCACCCGAGTGCCGGTGCCATAACATTTGTACGCGTATTGCTCAATAGCTGCCCGTGGAGCTGCTCAAATGGACCATAACTCAGACTCAATCTAACAGTGGCCAAATAAAACGCCCTAATCCGTGTCCAATCGGACGCATTCGAAATTTTCAATAAGAGCACCGTGATCAGTATTCCTCATAATTTATCGACAATGCGTTTTAGAGATCCCTCGCGGCGGCGGCGGAGCCCTCTGGGTTAACCACTGCATTAAACCTGAACGTGGATTATATTCTGTGTACTACGAGGAATGGTAGCGGACGAGGATGCCGATTCTTCATATGAACCAATGCCGGTCTCGTTCTCGTCGACGTACGGAACCGGCGGCCGCGGAGGCGAGGCGCTCGTGACCCGCCGCGTGTGTGGGAACAGCGCCGCCCTGGCGGAAGACGAGCTCGACGGCGGCGATAAATATCGCAAGTTATGGGCGCGGGCCACTTTGAAGCGCTGCGCGGCCACTAATTGAGCAACCTCGCGACACTTCCAAACAGAAACCACGCGTCACTACTTCGACACAGTACTCGAGGTCTAACTAAAGGGACGTGCGGACGATGATCACTCTCGAGGCGTCCGCGATGCTTAAGGGAACATTTAGTTCGACAGATTTTCATAGATCTTATGTCGAGATAGCGCATAACCAGCGACCTCTTATTTGCTCGAGCGTGTTCAAAACAGGTAGAATAAAGATAGGAAAGTCTGTGTAATTAGTACTTAAAATACTGACGTTGAAAAAGTCTAGGTACGCACATCGCATGTGGGAGTGGAGCTATCGCTGAGGCGCTTCGCCCCACGCTCGCGGAGTCGCGCCGTGCAGCCTCCAGCACGTCGGGCGACGCCACGCGCCTCCCCCGATCGAAGACACTCGGGTGACTTTTGACTTTCGTGGTTAAGCTTCATAATATAATTGAGCCGAACGAAATCCGGCCAAGCATTACCATACAATGGGCGAGCAGTTCCGTCGAGCCCGGCAGGTCGTCGAGGGCAAAAAAACACTACACTCGACCGCCGAGCGCCGCTCGCGAGCCGAAACGGCGTCTGCGTCGACGGCGCAGGGGCGAGAGTCGCGCGGCGGAGGGCCCGCGTTACGCCGTTCCGGCCCCGGCGGGCGGTTGGCAGGCGTCCATCGAAGGCAGCCCATCATGACTCCGACGACTGTTTGACGGGTGACGAGGCGGGCAAAAACGTCAGCGTAACTTACCTACTGCTATATACCGAGTTTTGAGTTATTGCATCCACTCGCCGTTTTTGTGGCCGGCCCCATGTCGCCCATGTCCTTCGCGCACTTTCTCTCTTCGATGGCTCCCGATAATATTACGAGATGCGTTTGACGTAATTCCAACGTCGGCGGACACTCGCTACGCCTTAGAGCGCTTCTTTATCAGGGCACCCCGATACAGGCGGGCGGTGGGCGAGGGAGAGAGTGCGGCTTAGACGAATTTTCTCCAGTCTAGAAACCGAATGTAATTAGGTATTCGATGGCTTCGGCCACGTCTCACGATGGTAATATATAGCGGACGGTGCGGCGGTCAGGTGCGCGCGCCTTCACAGCGCCCGTCACGACCGCGGCGACGCCTCCGTGGACTTCCACGAGATGTGCACTTTTATTCCGAAAGAGATGCGTCGCCAAGTGTAATAGTAATTCAATCTAATAAACAAGAGGGATTTCGTTGACCAATTGAACATATATTCTAATCGAAATGAAGGGCTTTTAAGAAAATAGCTCAGTGTTAGACTAGGATATGGAAACTTCAAATATGTGCATGGTCCTTTGAGATTTCCTTTTTTGGGTACCAGCAGACGGAACCCTGATTCAAGCGTGATGGTAACGTTGGCGTGTCGGTGTCGTGTCGGCGTCGTGCGGTGTGGACGGGCGCACGACGACACTTTCTACGCACGACGAGCCGCACATACCCAACTACGACGCGACATCCGGGTGACGTCGCCTTGTTTATGTGGATGCTTCTTTGTTTTCACCCACGCCAGGGACATTGGCGTGCACCACGAAGGTCCCTTTGCATTCGGAGCCTTACACTATACTGTGCAGCGCCTGATGTGGACGCCCCGACCAGTGCTACGTCAGCGCTTAAACAAAAAGTGCGGGTGCGCAAACGCGGCCGATACAAATCGCCGTAAACGAGCGAAATGTCGCTATTTAGAAGAGGAAGTTTAAGAAACGCGAGCATTTATTTATGTCTGCGACCAAACCTGCTATTTGCTTTATATAGACAGGTGTTTCTATAATCGTACGCCTGGAATGAGTGGAAATTCTTCAGTTTTATAAATTATTATTTTGTAGACTTTTTGCTCTGATAAAAATCCCTGTTATTGATGCGTAAATGATCGCTGGTGTAATTCGAGTGTCGATAAGCGGTAGGTGGTAGGTGATATTACGAGACGACGTGAGAGCACTGCTGACGCGCCGCCGTCGCTGGAATTTCATCTAAAACCTCCGTTCTATCTATACATCTGTACGGCTTATTGAATTTCTTAGACGGAACGCGCGGCGACGCTCAGCTAGCCTGGCCTAGGCAGGTGCTCCGCCCCGCGACTGCTTCGCAAATTCACGCGTGGCACACGACTGCACACGACTCCCGGTCGCCGTCAGCTCGTCCGAGGGGCCGGCGCGCAGGGAGCTGGCTCTCGGCTCGGCTGGCTGCACCGCTCGCGCCCGGCGTTTCGTGATTCATCGAGGTGCCTTTGTTCTCTAAATAGGACGTCCACCAAAAACATGTACGGATTTCTTACACAGTGTATCGCTTCACGAGCTTAATATTCGCGTCGCGTCGCGCGCGCTCTCCGTGCCTCTATTTGGTGTCTCCGTGTAAGGCGCGTCCGGGCTGACGGCTGACGGCTGACGGCCGACGGCCGACGCGACCCGTCATCTGCCTGCCGGCGAGCGGTTTATTGTCCCGACCGGCTGAGTTGCTGCATTTCGCGAGGAATACGACGTATGGCGTTGCGGCTATTTATGACGCGGTTGCCTCCTTAACGCGCCTACTTAAACCTCCGTCAGGAGCCTCGCTTAATTGAATGGGCGGTAAGAGATTACGGAGCTAACGCTGTGTCAAATGGTTAATGAAGCATCACATTCGACATGACCTGGGAAGATCTGAACGGTTCGACTTTGGACGTAACGTACCGGTTTGGTCCCAAGTCGAACTATATCTATTTTCTCATCCTGGGTACAGTCCTTGCAGGTTGCCGGAGCCGAAAAGTAAAGAGCAATATGTCGTAAAATGAATTGAATTGCCTCTCGTTAGAAACGGTCTACAGATGAATGGATGACAAATCAATGACCATAAGTTTCTCTCGACGGGCGAGCGCGGGCACCGAACCTAAACCCGTTTGTTTCCAAATTATTTCAAGTGTCGAGCTTATTTATGGCGACTAATCGGATCCTTATGTTTAGAGCATCGTCCACGTAATTCTCCTAGACGATGTTAGTTCTACCTTTATGTAAATACTTTACGAGGTTTAAATATTTAAAAGCGCACGATTCCGATACTTTATCCAGCTCTGGAACGTTTTCTTTCCAAGCGTGCAGTCAAATTACGAGTTACAGACATGAATGATGGCCATAGATAGCAATTAAGAAGGGCGCGTGCACATGCGCGGCAGGCGCGTCTTCCGCCCACTGAGCCCGTAGGTCGCCGCACTGAAACCCCGACCAGCATTTTGGTTGAAACGTTGGCACTACTCATCCCCTCGCAGCGAGGCCCGCTCGGCCTCTGCCGCGCAGAGGAGAACCTCTCGAAAGAACCTTCCCAGCGGTGGCGCGGGCCGTTGTGGCCGCGGCCTAACGCGCAGCAATAATAGTTACATTACTTATATATAGCGAATTTCGAAGATTTTGTCCATCCGTTCATGTCACTGAGCAGCAGTGAAAGGCGTTTAAGAGATTACGAAGCGCAGATAACGCGGCGATGATACGACTCGGTAACTTTTTTATGATGAAAGATTTTTAAGAAAACCGTTTACAGTTAAATTAATATGTTCTAAAATTTTAGATTAATTCATAGGCCACAATTACTCGTCCGTCGTGTAATTACCATTTTAAGTAATTATATTATTAGGAGTCACCGTGGCGACGGTCAGTTTAAATCCGCGCCTGCGGACCTCGCGGCCTCGAGGCTGCCGAGCCAAGGCACTTCGCCTTCTCCACAGCGGGCGCACGGATTCAAATGTGTGGCACATTTTTAATTTATTGAACCGTGGGGATATCGCTACAAGCCTTTTGAAGCGTCTGATATTATTTGCTGACTGCGTCAGGCGCCATCGGACACACTCGGGTGCCGCTGCCGGACCGCCCTCCACGGAGCCCTCGCGAGGCGATATCGAACGGGATGCCTAATGGTCGCGCTCCTTGCATTTGAATTAACGGCATAACATCAGGATTGTCGGACGCCACGCTTTCGGGGTACCCGGCCGTCGCATCGACCGCTCTGGCTCAACACAAGCATTTCGGGGCCCCGTTCGGGCGCGCATAAATCACCGCCGATTCCTACTTAACAGTATAAATGTTCGTTACCGGTTCGAGGTCGTCGCAATAAATTAGAATATTGATAGAGCCGAAGAACTCTTGCTATATTCGCTTAACGAGCGCGGGCATAAAAAACTCACGTCGGTATATCACGCCGACTGCGACAGCGACTCCGTGGAGTCGGCACCTGCAGAAGCGCCGTTGCCAGCGCGCCGCGAAGCGAAAGTTTTTTGCCGAGGGAGTGAACCGTTACCGAGTTGCGAGCGAGTCGCGCTCCGCTAAAGCGTCCACTCATATTTCATGGCGGCAAAAAAACGCGCAATCCTAAAAAGGAATTGTTTGCGTAAAATATCATCCACGAGCACAATGAAGCGCATCGTCACGGCCGAGCGGTCGCGGCCATTGCGTCGCGGGCAGCCGGCCGGTCGCCGGCGGCACCGCCCGCCGCCCGCTGCCCGCCGCCCGCGCCCGC
>JAOSYY010000014.1:10715946-10734947 GCA_025727935.1 Hebomoia glaucippe
CCGCCCGCCGCCCGCCGCCCGGCTCCGCTTTTTGTGCGGGCGACTCCACGGCTCGCCGAAGCCCCGAGAACGTGTTTCGCTCATTATGAAACTCGAAACTATGATATTTCGAGTCGGCCCGCGTCCGCGCCTCGCCGTCCGCCGCGCGGCGAGCGTTGCGCAGTCGCCGATAAATATACTTTACTGTTATCTATAAACAACCTTCAGCTAGAAGCCGAACCGGTATCGAGGCGAAACTATTCTAATAAAAAACTAAAACCAGTCCAAATTAAAGATAAGATGGTGGAAATGTTGGAGGAATTAAACGAGCGTAGGAGTGCTCCGGTTGTCGCCCGCCGCGGACACCGCACGCCGCGCGCCCGGCTCCGCCCGTCCTTTGCTTGATATGAGCGAGCTCACTGCGATCTTTCAAGAAGGGCGATGCGCCTCTGCCGACAATAGACAGTCTCGAGAATTGAGTGAGCGCTCAGCCTAATATTCGTCGCTTTCCTGTTAGATCGCATAGGCCGAGCTGCGTCCGGCTTCGGCCGGGAGATCGATCACGGCAAGTGTTTCGTTGACACCTGACGGTCAAAAAGGGCGCCGATGCATCAAACTCAAGTCAAAACCGTCCCGAGCGGTACGGGGATAAGCTCGGACTTCGGGTCGAGCGAGCTGCGACACTTTTCCAAAAGAACTCGGACGGGCGCTCGACAAGACAATTAGTGTATCTGTAGTTGGCGAGAGAGCTCCGGTCCGAGAGGGGACGCAAACGCGTTCCCGATAGCGAATACGTGTTTAGAATGGATATTTTTCCTGCATTAAGTCGGAAGACGCAGGATCGCAATTAGTTCGGCGTGCTGATTGCGGGCACACGGCAAAGGGCGAGCGACAACAAAACTAAACACTGGTCCGAGATAATCGTAATCTATACGCGCGTCCAGTAGAAGGTAATATTGGTCGATGGCGATTGCGCAACCTGCGAACGCGGCCACTCGGCCCTCGCCCCCGCCGCCCGCCCCCGCCCCCGCCCCGGCCACCAGCCGCGCGCGAAGACGCCTCGTGCCTGTGGACTTACACGGCTTGCCAGAGGAGAGTGCTCTAGGACATCGGCACTGAAACTAACGGCTGAGACGGATCCCGACTCGCGGCTTAAATTATTACTGACACGTCTCTTCCCTCCGTGAGTTGGTTTCTTTGAATCCAGCAAATGTCACTCGGCAGTAAAGCGAACTGAGCGATTTCGTAACTCGCGATTACAGAAATACATCGACTTATGAAAAATTGAGTGAACGACTCCGCGGGGGCTTGGGGTCCGGGCCGCTTTACGAGCCCCATCTTCATAAACTATGAATTTAGCCGATCGCACCTGACCGCGATCGCTTACGATTTATCGTCAGACAGTCCCCGCGTTACTGCTATCATATCGGTGAATTATTTAGAGTTCCGTCGGGCGTGATTTACGTGCGCTCGTCACTAATGAGAAGAATATTCGAGAGCTTCGCCCCCGCCGTGACCGACCATTCGAGTTGCTGCCACAACGCCAAGATTGGACTCGAGTCGCAATCTGCACTTGAGTAGGGAGCGCTGCAACTTTGCAATCTTAAATCTAGATGCAAACCGGAGTCACGTCCCGGAGCACGAGCTCAGGGCGCGCGCAGGTGACGCTTGATACGTGTGCATTGCTTCCAAATGGAATCTTAGATGACGTAACGACTGTTTACGCGAGAGAATACCGGGGCTGAAGAGGGCGAAGCGACCTTCGCGCGAGGCCGCCCGGGCTGTCCATTATCTCGGAAAGAGGTGGAAGTCGCCCGTTCTCGCCGGAAAACTTTCCGAAGGTCATGCGTTGCCGGAAGCGGTTTCCGCTAATACATTACGTACATTTGAAAGAACATTGTCGCAAGTAACGAGCAACGCCTCGACCGAATCGCGCAAACTATATTGTGAGCTGCCGGACAGGGACAACATTTCATTTGCACCAAGCACTTGGCAGGTGCTAAGCAGGGAATTAAGCGTCCTCGCCACGGGCGCGCGAGCGCTCTGCGACATTCGTTTGTATGGCGGTCAACACCAATCGACTGACTTGCGGCGGCGTGCTAGGCGCGTTCGGGCCGCCCGTGAGCGCACGCGTCGCGCTGCAGGCCAGTAAGGAAAGCATTAGTGCAGCGAGTCTGTCGGACTGGTTATTCAAATGGCGGCCAATTAAATCGCGTTAATTGTCGACGTGGGCCCGCGCTAATGCAACCGTTTGGCCGTGACGCGGGGCCGCGAGCTGACACGAGAAATTGGCGCACCTGGATGTTGCACACAGAAATGGTTTCAGTACATGGTAAGGAAGCTTCAACTATAATTGTAAGCGACCGACTTTTGTGTTCTGTAAATGAGAATTTTGATCTGTTCCTTTATTACGCTTCATAGTCTAATATGCTGAATCGATTATGATAAATTTTGATTGGGAAATAAATAAGATCATAGAGGCAATAATAAGCTGCTGGCTTCGTCAAAAACACAAAAGCGTGGGGTGATTGGGAGGTACACTTTGCACGAAGCACTTTATTTAAACAATAAGCTGAACGTGCTTCGATGTTCATTCGACTGTTCGAACGCAAACCTCGCGAAGCACTCGGTACCGAAGGCGTCGTTGCTTCGCAGCCGGAACACAGGAACATAATTCAAAGTTACGACACCTTCCGAGATAGCGGAGTGCGTCCCGCGGCCCGCTCTCCGGGG
This sequence comes from Hebomoia glaucippe, assembly GCA_025727935.1. Taxonomy (NCBI): domain Eukaryota; kingdom Metazoa; phylum Arthropoda; class Insecta; order Lepidoptera; family Pieridae; genus Hebomoia; species Hebomoia glaucippe. Next base: position 10,718,659 of record JAOSYY010000014.1, read on the forward strand.
AACTATCAATCGCAGCGCTCGGAGCTTAACCTCCGGCGGGAAGGGCGCGTAGCTACACTACGCAAATTCGGAAAAATCTTAACTCTTCCGCGGCTTCTAAAAATTCAAGTGCAAAATCTCATCGACGAACGCAAACTGGAGCCAGCGAGGTGCGCCCCCTTCGCCACTCATCTCGTAAATCGCCATAACATCTGAACGGCCGGAGCGGCTGCAAATTACTTTTTATATTTCAATTTTCACTCTTGCTCGCAATGTCCTGCCTTCGAGCCCGGCGCATCCGTAGACTGGCCACTGTCGACCGGCCGAAGTTACGCTGTCCGGCGAAGTGACGACCGTCCAAAGGAAGACGACGCAGGCGACTGTTCTGATGCCGTTTTGCCGGTTCATCGTAACTGAAGGAGTTTGGCAGAGGTACAATCAAGGTTCGGTCGTAGTTGGCCGAGTTCAAAATGAGTTAAATTTTAAAAAGCGGGGAAGCGGGTCTAGAGATCACTAGGTCTGCGGCGCGCAGCGAACCCTTGCCCGGCCGACGCCGATGTCGAAATCTGCGCGTGAAATAAAAAGGAAAAACTCGCTTAATTAAATTTTCTTTGAAATTTAATAAACGCGGTCCGTCCGCACTTATTTATTGCTCGAATAAGCCGACGCCTCTCGACGGCTCAACTTTTTTAATATTTCATTAGTGTATTGTTTGAACGCGAGGCCCAGCGCCCCTCGGCCAGCCCTTACGGACGCGAGGGCCGCGGCGATGGCGCTTCAAGCACTCCTCCGTCCTGTCATGTGGGCAAAGTCAAAGGTTATATCGTGTTCGATACGGATGGTGAAGCGGCGCAACGTTCGCCTCGGCGGGCTGGCACGTGAGCGCGAAAGCACAAGAAATAAACACACGGCGATCGGGCGATCGGGCGGCGCGCGCCCTATTTGAATAAACGCCACAATAAACCGCGATAAACGAGCCTCGGCATTCGCCATCTCCGTCCGCAAATAACGACTGTCCTTTATTTCGATTTCTCTTTTACCGCTTCGCCCTCTGGCCCCGGGCGAGGACAAGAGTCCATAGAGGGTCCCGCGACGACGAAGAGGAGCGTCCATGGCCCTCGCAATGCCTTATCACCGGCACATCTGCAAGGAGCTTGGCGCGAGAGCCGACCGACCGCCGCGTCGCCGCGCTCTCGCATGAATAATGCACGCCGCCGGCCGCTTCGCATAGTATACGATGGCGGCGGAAAATGCGCTCTCTTTGTGTTGCCACGTTTCGTGAGCGACAACATTCCTCGCCTGCGGTGGTCGAGGTCGCGACGAATATCAAGGAACGAACGCGTCGCGAAAAGTCGCCGATTGAGTTCGTTAGAATTGCGTGTCCACACGAAGGAGGCCGTCGCGCCCTCCTTGCGCAATGCCACTGCAGGCAAATAATTAATAATCGGCAGAAAAACAGAGAAACAGACGAGAACAATGGCTCCTTACGTGTCCGTGCGCCACTTTTTACTCTGCCATCCTTGACGAGTACGAAGACTAATCGCGAAGGGAGGACACGAATCACGGGTGCAGATCGAGTCTCTTGAACGCCTGACTCTGCAGCGCGTCAGCGCTTGTCGCCAAGAAGCCAGACCAGAGGTCCTCCGCGCGCCTTTGTAACAATTTGAGAGGGCGGCGAGGCGCGGCGTACACTGGCGCCGGCCGCAGGACGGTCCTCCGTCTGCGCCAATAACAGGTGAAACATGTTAATTCGCGGCAACAGCTCTGCAATACCAATTAGCGCGTGATATTCCGAGCGGATGCAACGAGGTACAATCGCACACAACTTGTTTGCTTACAAATGTCTTCATAAGATTGTAGCAAAAATGGCTCGGGGATAAAACTTCAACTTGACTTCTTGACGCGAAGATTGCTGTTCGAACTGAAGGGCAAGCAGCATACCGCCAGCGTTCTGCAGCGTCGTTATGACAATAGGACACGAGGGCAGTAGTCGCGGCACTTCGCTACAAGAGAGCGTTTGAGTAACGAGCCGAGCTAAACAAAGATCAGCATTCGTCCGCGCGCCTCTTTGTCCGTCGGAGCCGGCAGCGCGGCCGTAATGGCGCACATTTGTCTCATTAGACACGCGCCGCACCACGCCGCACCACGCCGCACCACGCCGCGGCTCCGGCGGCTCTCGACGGACCACTGCGAGACGCCACGACGAATACTTCGCTTCAGGCCTCTTCGTCAACTTGTCTAACGGCGTCGGGAGCGCGCTAAAGATCGCCCCGGTCGCAGCGACCGGTCGCAGTCGTGCGCGTATCGCCGCAGCCCATAGAGAACGGAATCACAGTAACGTTGCCCAATACAAAACTACTTAATCCCGCTCGACTAAATAGACGCGCTCGATCAATGGCGTCGGTGGAGCGCGGCCCCACTCGTGACGAATCGCCGCGACGGCTCGTTCCTACGATTTATTACACTTACGTATTATGAGCACTCGAAATCGTTCGGCGACCACAGACGGGGGAACCTCGCAACGAAGCTCGCGCGCGTCTCGGGGCGAAGCGCGCGGGCTGTGGCCGCCGGAGCTGGATGTGTGCGGCGTGACGCAACATTTGGCACGCTGTTCGATTCCCGGCGCGGCGATAAATCACGGCCCGACAGGCGAACAAAGCCGCGTAACGCGCCGTGTCTTTGTGGATTTTGAATGATTTCGCTTCATGATCATTTTTCATAGCAGTTGAGCCGGAATTTTACGGCGATCACGATTAGTCTGGCAATCCTCTTTGCTTTTCTTTTTTTCAACTTCAATAATTATAATTATCCAAATAGGCTCTATACTCTTATCTGTTTCAACTATTCGAATGGATACTGCTGTATATTTTACGTTAAGACCCGTGAGTCCGATTATCCTGTGCCCGCCGCAAGTGGCGCGACAAGCTGCGAAGCCGCGCTGTTGGCAGCCGGTCGCCGACCGAAATTATTATTAGTGCCGCAGCGCGACTCCCCTCGCGCGTACAAGCGAAAACAAAATAGAACGTTTAATGTCACCATATCTGATATGTAAAACATTCCACGAGCATTACGCATGCAACACCAAAGACAAATAATTATTTCTCGTCTTTACAACCGTAATTTACTAGAAATTTATTAAAATATAATTGTTTTATGGCCGGTTTAGCTAACTGATTTGCATATCGTAAGAATGTCTATGACTAACGATAGTACATTCATTTAGGTATAAGACACGATTTGTCGGACGCGACCAGGTTTAATACGAATGAATCGTTCGACCTCTAAGGAAAGCGAGCTCGGTAAGCAGCGAATATCACGTACCAGAAGGGCTGCTCTGGAATAATTCGAGTGCGGGAATAGTTTAATGGGCGCGAGTGTACGGCCGATCGGCGATTTCGCTTCCCGAAAAAGTGTAACTGAGAAGTAATTAGCCCTCGTTAACTACAACAACGCATTCCCTTGGGTTAAAAAGTCTTATTTATTTCACGTGCACAAAAATACGGTCAGTCAGTGTCGATTACGATAATTTCATATTAACATATTCTGTGGTTGGACCTCCTAACGACAGTCCAGTTCTACCCTCCGTGGAGTTGCGACCGACCGTTTAAAAATATTGACGAACTAAACAAAGCACAGTCACGCCACAAATATTCCGTTTGGTTGGCGTCTGAATAATAATATGCGAAAATCGTCTTTGCGCCCTGAGCTCCGATGTGGAGCGGGCGCCTTTAGTTCAAACGTGCAGCGCTCGCGCCGAACCGAACCCACTATCCTCCGTTTGGACTGAGTGATTGCGGAGATGTAACTAAAAGTGCCCAATGCAAGGTCGCCCTGTCGGGGAGCTGCTGTGGCTGCGGGGCACCCCCGTGATAGGCATCGTCACCTGTCACCTCGTCGGCGGGCGACAGGTGGGCGCCGCGGAGCCACCCCGAGCCCAATATACATTAGAAGGCTAATGTTCCACAGTGGTTCGGTTTGTTCCTGCGGTGACGCTCCTCCCACGGCCCCCTTATCAGTCTTAACAAATTGCCTCTAAAGGACCTCTTCCGCCCCGTTGGTGAGCCCTTCCCTGGCGCGACTCATCTTAATACGTCCAGTTGCGCGTGTGTACCCTAAAATATCATCTGTCATTGTAATGCGCTAATAAATGCACCAACAGCGATAATTGCATAATGAGCGCTCTGGCGTCAATCACAACGTACGAAGCATTAGAGTTAGGCGGGGCCTGCTCTGGCCGCAGCCACAGCTGGTCGCGAATGACGATTCTGAACCCATCCGAGGGTCCAGGTGCGCCAGACTTTGCCGAGGAGGGACGAAGATTATAAATTGTGTTTATGCAATAAATATAAATTGCTTTGATTTCGATCTGTCTCTAGCTACGGAGACGATTATATGAAGAAGTGGATCGTGTCACGATATTAAAATACTCTGAAGGACAGCGGGTCCGCGGGCATCGAGCTGCGCCAAAATCATAGATATCGTTCAAATGGCCTCGCCTTTCGTTATCTCGAACATTTTTTTTACATTACAGTGAGCAATAAATAATCCCGTGTCGATCGGAGGCAGGTAAGCGAGGCGGACGGCGCCGGGCGGCGAGGCGCTGCCTCAAGGCGAGCCGCCTCGATTCAGTTGACATTTGCACAAGTGCGCATTCGTCGGTGCAATGCGTTGTTGCGGCCGACGCCGCTTTTGGCCGCAGCAGGCAAGCCCCGCGCGTGACCCCTCGACGCACAGAATGGCTCATCAGCCGCGGCCGACGACTGACTTGGATACGCGCTAACCGCATTTGCGCACGGCCGCCCTCCTCTCAGAGGCTCCCATCCTCCGTAGCAGTTACGAAGTGTCGCAGTTGTGTCACGTGAGCGCTAAGCGGGAGGATTGCTTTTGCAGCCTGCGCAGGGAATGTGGCCAGATTGGAGAGCGCACTTGCGGCTTTCCGAACGATAAACTCGCAACAAATTAACAAGCTTTCCGGCCGAGTGACCCCCGCCGCACCCTCTTGTGTGTGCGGCGTCCAGTGGAATTAATCATTTCGAGTTGCACGTCCCTCGGTCGCATTCTTTTATCAAACTTAGCACAATTTCGGTTCTGTAAAGCCAACCTTGGAGCTCAAGGAACGCCTGGAGGCCTTGCAGCCGCCAGGCGAACGTGATGATGCGGGTATTTGTGGTCCCGATGTGCTGCTGCAAACGATCTCCGATATCTGCAAAGTATCAACCTCGCCTGGCCGTGGAGCGATCTTCGCGCGTCGGCAATTCGCGCCATATGGCCGCGGCCCCTCCCGCGACGACCCGCGACGACCCGCGACGACCCGCGTCGCCCATCGATTACGACAAATGGCGTTATTTGGCCGCAATTAATTAGCACCGCTTCGAGCCGTCGGGGAACATTAACAGTTTCCAATTCTATAATTTATTGTGCTGAGGTCGAAGACAGATGCGTCCGCCGCGGCAGCGCAGCGGACTTTCCCCTCGCCAAAGGACTTCACTGAAAGATACGCGTTGATATTCTGCAATACTGTTAGCGTAATAGCCGCGGAGTCGCGCGCGCCGCTAATCGAAGATCATTATCGGCCAAAGCCATCGCGGGCGTTATTAAAAACGATTTTGCAACGTCATTCTCGTCGGGAGCGGTTCATTCCAGAAGTTGTTTATCATTCCGAACGATACAAATGGCTAACACATTTTTTGCATTTGTCCTTCGCCCCGCGCGCGGCTCGATCAGGTGCGCAGCCACTCTGCTTTCGGTTTAATCCGAATTCACGCGATGAACTGAAGTGAGAGTCGCTTTGTGCTGCCAACAAAACCTCATTGTGAACGCGGCTTCGACAGAATCCGAAAAGGGCCGCATAAATCACTCACTTGAGGCTTTTCAAAAACTTGTCAAACAAACAAAATTACAACAAAAGGTGTCTCGAGAAAGATGGGCTCCGTGAATACACCCCTTCCGCCCTCGCGGGCAGATGCGTCGCTCTTACTTTTCAACTTTCACCTCGCGACGAGGTGCACATGGGCGGCACACGTGGCCGGGCACGGAGCGATCTTCCTGCGCGATTGCGCCACAAAGCGACGAGGCAGCGCGTGGGCGCGAGCGCATTGTGTGCCGAGGGTGGCACTGCGACGCGTCTCTCCCATTGTATTGAAAATTAGAGACGCGACGCGATATTATCGGCGACCCGGCGCGGCGGTTGAGATCACCTCGCGAGCGGTTAGACGGGTTGGCTTTCCGTTTCTATCGAAAATCGTTAAAACGAGACCGTTAGACGGTCGCCGCAGCATCAGCTGACCGAGGGATCCCTTGATTGGGGCGAGGGCCGAGGGGGGAAGGGAGAGAGGCCGGTCTCACAATGTTTGTGACCGTTTCGCCGACGGCCGGGAGAGCCAGCATCCGGTCCTATCAATCCGGACAATGCGCCTCTATGAGAGCGCGCGGACGCAAACTAGTTTCGGCCGCGGGCCCTAGCGCCGATCCGAGTCCTTTATGCGCCGATCGTGTTTATTGAGCGGTCAGCTCTCACGTGTAACCGCCTGCGACGGCGCATCTGCCTCTAAACGCTTCTCACGCATCCCCGACCGCGCCCCACCGGCGCACCTCGTCGCAAATCGGTTCCCGAAAACTAGATAGCCGCCTAGGTAGTGCTCCGCGCGTCTCGCCGCGAACCGGGAGCCGCCGTAAAGCAAACATTTACATAAAACCACTAACGGATCTCACGAGAACCGGTCTCGGGCATATTAATGCCCGTGATCTATTAGAAAATCGCTAAGACGCAACGGAACGGCCGCGGCCGTCCACCTCTTTATGGCCGCTTCTTTCCCATCGGAGACGATAGTTCACGGCGAATTAGCATAAACTATTGGGGAATATAGAATTCAACATCTGCCTCGCGGATATCGTGGCTCCATAAATCTGGACCGGCCCTCGCGCTGCCGCTAATCGCGCCCGACGACGGACCGTCTGGCTTCCGTCATATTCAACTCGGAATCCTCGTCACGGGGCTCCGTGCGCCTCCTTTAACGGCCCTTGCGCTAATTTATGCAAGGGGGAAGAGATTATACACCTGAGCCCGTGCCGAATGTTTGCATAGAGCCGGCGCGGGCGCAGGTAACCGGCCGGCACTTACGAGTTAATTACGTCACGAGCGCACGCGCCAACAAAGGACCGAGGATGCGCACATTCTTTCGCAGCCTCAGCTCTATTTACATGTTAACTGCCGCTCGGCTTCGAGGCCCGAAGCTGCCAATTAAGCGCCGTGACTGGTAAGGGTGACGTGTCAAAACATTTCCCTACGATTGCTCGCTCAGGCGCGGTTGTTTTTCGGTCCCGCTGCCTTTGCGACCGGCAGATAATTGCGGCCCTGCCCTGAACAATGTCGCCGCTCGCCACCCATCGCGCGATCTGTTGCCGGCTGATGATTAGCGGATTTTCTCACCGTAACGGCATTTTTTGCCGGCACTTTGTTTGCAAGATTTCTACTAAAAAAATCGCTTCTTTCTCTACGAATTGCGAATTGTTCTCTAAGCATTTTGCTTTTGTCGTCGTTTCATACGCAACATCACCTTAATAATGGTCGAAGGTGATTCTCAAAGACGATTTAATATAACAATTGGACTACTGCTTACGGTAGGTACGAGTGTTGGGAATAAATTAAAAAATGCAAATGAGCCAGTTCGTCCGCAGGTGAGCGGGGTGACTGTCGTTTGCCTCGACAACAATGGCGACTGACGTCACGGGATGCCACCTCTGACCCGGCCGCATTTTGTTATTTTATTACAGCGACTAATCGACATTATGTCGCGACGTGTACGATGGACGCAGATGAGCCCTCGCCCCGCCCGCGCCCCCGCCCTGCCCCGGCGCACAGGGCTAGCGTGCACATCGGATGTCGATAGATCTCTCGATCGATCCGCGTTTTGTCCCGAGCGAGTGACATGTCGACGCGCGGACAATGGGCCGCCTCCGGAGACTCCGCAAACCGGATCTCAAAATCCCGTTCGAATCGGCTTCGTTTTCAATTTCTATACGATTGTTTGTTTTTTGGCTCCATTGTTTGGTCGCTGCCTGCCACACATGCGCGCCTCGCTTTCGCGAACACTGCGCCATTGTTCGCCGTATGACATCTGACGGACGAACCCGCCGATTCAGATCACTAACGTCGAGATGATCCGATCCCGACGGGCGCGGGCTACGCACCGGTGTTCCTGCGACCATAGCGGAGGCGCAGCCTTGCTTTTGCGCAAGAGGAAGGTGACGGCCAATCTGCCTTTCTCATTGAAGCCCGGGGCGCGCCAGTTATGCGCACGCGCCTCCGAAAAACGAAGAGTTCGCATAATCCCTTCAATAATAATGCAGTAACACGCGAGAGCATTCGCAAAATGCGATCTCCGAATTTCGGAGCGGAATTCCTCGGACGCGCCGCTTTTTGCCGACGCCATTGTCCGATCGACCTCTGTTTCTGTGTTCGCCCGTGCCCTTTGCTTTAGCTCTTTTTCTGGCCCGGCCGGGGAGCGGGGCCGCCGCGGGCCGCACTTTTCGTGGCTCCGCTTAGAGCCTCGCGGCGATGTGGCGGCCTATCATTACCGAAACGATCCTAATAATATAATAATCCTGTCACAGCCCTTTAGGAGCGTCCTTTCAGGACAATTTCGTGCGACTTAATAGTGCTCGATCAAATTTAGCAGTTTATAGAATTAGGGGGAGGATGTACTTAAATGTAATCTTTGAGTCGTTTCATTCCAACCGCTCCGCTTAGGAATAATTAAACCGGTGCGTGTTCGTGCTCGGGCACCGCATGCCACATTTGTATCGTTCATTACCGGGCCTCGGAGGTGAGAGATGTCGGCGCTGTCGTCGCGGCGGGGGGCGCTCCAGGGCTGCGCGCCGCTTCGCAGCCGTGGACACCGCGACTATCTCGATGGCCGTCTTTCGAGCTATCCTCAGGCTGTAAGAATCGCCGAGGAGGCTCGAGAGACCCGACGGACAACAGCGCATAACGTGTCCAGTTCGCGCCGAAGCACGTCGTGAATGCCAGTATTTCGGAAAGCCGCCCGAGCGGCGGCGGCCAGCCCTGGCCGTGCCGCGGGGGTCCGTCTCCGCGCGTTGATTTGTGCGCGATCTCCCGCCGACCGAACCTGCACACGCGCCCACGTCGCGCGATGTCCACCGCGCTCCCGTCAATCCGGCCGCGTCGCGGTCGACACGAGACACCGGCGAGATCTTCCGATAAGGCTAATCTATTATTTTAAGCTCACCGATTGTATTTTAATATTAAATTATCGCTGAATAGCTATTGAGCGACCTACTAAATTAGAGCATTGCCAAAATGAGCGAAAAACGTGGCTTCCGGAGCCTGAACGCCGTCGACCCTCGTTGGCATACCACATACGGCACAGAAGCTGCGACGAGACCCACCTGCCGCATTTTCCAATCTAAGCGAGCCGAAATTAGAAGGCGAGACGACTTCGAAACCGGTCAACATAAAATTGGAAACCGACCGTAGGCCCCGCGTTGCGCAAGAGCCGCGTTTCCAGTTTGGCGCGGGCCCCGCTCACTCGCCTCGCCACCCGAGCTCGCCCGACCGCTTCTCGCCGATTGCCCGAACAGCGCTGTTCCACAGACAGTGCAACCGGAGGTGCTGCCCAACGTCGGCTATTTCTCATGGACGTGTACGCTCAGGACGGGAGCTGTCTCTCGCCGTTTCCTTTTTAAGCAATTTAGCAATTTCTCATGTAGCCATTGAGTTGACAAAAAACGCACGGGAAGTGCACGAGTTACGGAATAATTAAATCGTCGGTGGAAATTGTAAAAAATGTCACCCACTTACGTCGCCTAACCGTTCCTAGCGAACGGCGAACGGCCGACTTCCTTTCCGCTCTGCGCAGCCGAGCATGTGTTGTTGCCCGATATAGCTGCGCCTGCGATTCGCATTCGGCCCATCGATAGGTTGAAAGACACGAGTTTCGCGGTTCGTCCCTTTCATCATAACCCATCGGTTTCGTCGACGACGCCTCATACGAGGCGCTTATAATAAATAACATTACATGTAAGGAAGTAAAGAAAAGGCGAGTTTCTTAGGAAATGTTTTATTATCTTATCAGAAGCACACGAGAAGCAGGTGCGGGGCGAGGACCTTTATTCGGAACCAGCGATCGACGTAAACGACTCACAGGGTTTTTAACTTTTCAATTTCTTCATTAGTTGAAGAATGTATCGATCCGGAAGTAGGTATCTAAGCCTTTTGTCGAAGCGAGGTGCGTCACGCCGGGGCCGCCGGGGCGAAGCGCCTTCAGGTGGCGGCGCGTCACGGTGCGCTCTGCACCTGTCCGCGCGGCCGATTACTGAGACTGTGCCCGCTTACGAGGCTTCGCTAAACGGCAAAGGGCGATAACACATAGTTTCGCAAGAGTGCCGTCGAGCAGCTCTCGTAGTTACATCTTTAAGATATTTAGAATAGCACGCTATACTTACGATACTTACGAGACTTACGAGACCGAAGACAGCTCTGCCGGCGCCGGTGCCCGATGCGGGTGATGCGCTCCCTTCGTCTTCGGGTGGATATTTGCGGAATGTTAGCTCCGATTCATTTTTAACTCGGCAATTATAAAAATATCTATGTTCAAAGCTTACGTTACACATTTAATGAATTTCAATAAAAAATGACAGCAGACAAAGGAAAAAAACGAGGCGCATGTTTAGAAGTTAATTAAGAGAACCGGTCGCGATCCTTCCGCGTTCATTAGCGGACACCTCGCCGAGAGACAACGGACGCGGCGCGATTCGTGTAAAGTCAGCGCTCGAAGCTGGCTCTTCCAGCTCGGGAGGCCACGGCGAATAATAATTCGTCAACTCGAAGAGATATGCGAAACTTATATTAAACGTTCCGAGCGGCGTCGGGCGAAGCGGACGCGCCGGCCGCAAGGTGCGGAGCGACCGGCGACGTGACCCGAGGCTCCCGCGCACCTGCACCGGCCGCTCGGTTCCAGTCCCGATTTCTAAATTTACATTAAGCGGCGAATAAACGGCCTCTCCGCGACCCCGCGGAGGAAGGATGGCTGCTTTCTTTCCCTCATTTCTAATTTCACCAAATTTCTCATCGGCTTTATCAGATATCGAAATCCCTACCGAAGAACACGGCTTCGAATCCGCCCTTCGTGTCGATACCGCCTGAGAGACTAGAGAGGTTCGAAATCGATCATCGAGGCCCGATTTGATTTTGAGGGATCCAATCAGCGGCGGGCGCGGCCGCGGAGCGCGCCTAGCTTCAACGAGAGCCAACATCGAAAGCGAGCCAAATCGAGCCCGATATTTAAATAACTTGTCGTTTAAAAAGATAAAATAATAGATAGATAATTGAAACGAGAACACCGATCTCAGTGAGAGGAGGCACCTGACGAGAGGTGCTCTTGCCAGTTGCCTCGTCACTTCCTCACTTCACTGGCTGCGAATGGCGTATTATATTATATACAACGGTTTTCCTCACAAGCAACTAGACGGGGGTAGTGGGCAGTGCTCAGTCTAACAATAGAAACGGCTATGGTCCTTTAGATAGATCTGTTAAATTATTGTGTCGAGACGGATTCTGGATGCATTTGCTATTGTAAAACCAATTGGACGGCTGCGAGTCAAATGAACAATATCCCAATAATATAAATTCAGCGCAAGCGGTTGTGGCACTATTCTCTATCTCTGGACATCAACAAACGAATCGACACCGAGGTGACACGATAATTTGTAATTCGAGTCGCGACAGCGGAGTGTAAACTCAAAAAGACACAATTTTATGTTTTAATAAGTATTTTTGACCTCTCACATAAGAAGGCTAACTTGAAGTGCGGCTTCATACTTTGTATAAGTTGAAAACACTAATGAAATTATTAATTCTCGTGGCTTACTACTGTGCGTACAGAGTAATGCAGAGAAACACATAAACTATTATCTTGTTTCTATTCTTAGTTCTGTGGCGGAATGCAAAAATGATTCGACGCAAGACTATAAACTAAACGTACTATGCAATGGCAGACGTGAGATAGCCATAGATTAGTTTAGCTTTAATTAACGCCCTCGCGAGTAGACGAGAGCGCCCGGCGGAGCTCCGACGGCGGCTCGGGCCGCGCTAAGTGGCCGGAAGGCAGCAAATCCGATCAATCACAATTGGCAGCCAGACATTTGTATCAATCCGAGCGCGGTTAACATTCCCGGCGAGCAACGGGAACCGTCTCCAGCCAGTTTATCGCGAGAAGCAGACGAGCCAATGCCGCCGGCCCAGTGAGCTCTCGCTCCCGATTGAGGATCAATTGACGCTAGGCCTCATTACGGACTCATACAGAAACAGTTCACTTTGTACAAATCCCCGAACAAATCGGACCACACGATAAGCATTTGTATTATTAATTCTGCCTAATCTAGACCTCCTAAAGGCAACACCTGCTCGTTACGTCAGGGATCTTTCAATAGGCACAAATTTGTAAATTTAAATTAAAAACATTTGTGCAAAATAGTCCTATACATCTCTATACAAAATTCATCATTATTGATTGAGTGGTATGGGTGTGAAGGCGTAACGTCGGGCCAAAATTAAGTGCGTAAACAATTGCAAAATAATGAAGCAACTCGCGTGTTAGATGGGACAAAACATTTATACGACAAATGGAAAACGAACTCACTTTCGCATTAATGATAATAGAGCTTTAGGGAATTAATTAGGCGAATCTATGTGCGCTGAACATCAGTTAAGAGTTGGAGATGGCGAGACTAACACGGAGCGGGTCCCGTCGCGCAAATCCTAAGTGTTCAAGTCAATGAGTGACCCATGCACGAATGAATCGTTTCAGCTCACGCGCCCGAACCAGGTTAATAGACCTCTCGCAGAGAGTTCCCGAGCGAAAATGATTATTTATCGGATTCGAAGAGCCTATAGAGTGGTAGGTTTGTCCGATCTTCAGCAGCAATGTTTACATTGGCTCCCGCGCATAAATTAATGTTGAAATTAGCGGCCAAACAAATAATTGTGTTTTTAAAGCGATATCCATTTACACACGCGAGACAACAACGCATTAATAGAGTCAACAATAATCGCGGCGTGACGCAACCGGCGCCCGCGAACTGCGGGACTCGTCGCAGGCACCGAGGCACCGAGGCACCGAGGCACCGAGGCACCTAGCCACTGTCGGAGGCGCCGAGGGCGGAAGGGCACTTGCCAAGGTCGCAGTGTTATTAGACAACAAGTGCCTTATCTGGGACCTTGAGCTCAACACAAACGCCAGGCTCCATCGCCCTGGCCGAGTCGATTCCGCCGACAGCCGCGAGTTGTCCTCGACTAAATAGTTACACACGACGGATATCGCTTTAAAGGATAGTCGAGTTTCGTTTTTGAAGAAAGATACAGCTCGTAACGTCTCCGCTTCGCTCGATCGCTAGCGATATTGTGAGGCCAAAAGTCGGCCTCCGGTAGGCACAACTTGCCGACGGCCGAGTGACAATTTAATGTTTGATGTTGACGCGGATTCACAAGCGAATTCCCATGGTTTTTGCTCTGTACGAGTGTCCTGCAGCGTCGACATACGGTTGACATGGGACCGAGGATATAATGTTCGCGAGTAGTGCACTGCTTGGCAAATCGATGGCTTCTGAAGTCTTGTCGCGCAAAGAAGCTTCGGCCGACGGACTCTTTCGCGAGGGGCTCGTTGATATCTAACGTGAGTCGGGGGCGAGGAGGCCCGCCTCTGCCGATCAGGGCAAGACGGTCACCTCAGAGGAGAGTGCGGCGTGAGTTATGGCCGTCGGACGCGGAACACTATCAGATTCACGTCTTCTTTAGATATTAACGCTAGATTAATGACTTCGCTTCGAATGGGGAAAAATAGAAATCCCAAACGCACCGGTTTCCGGACGCGCCATTTCAATTTTGTTGGCATTATTATGCATTCGTTCGCCTTTTTATGCGCGCGACAAGTAATTTACACAAATAGAAAATCGATTGTTAGTGTTTTTTGTCGGGTGACATTTTTTGCGGATTTAATGAATCGTTACAATTACATCGAGAAGAAAGTATGGCGCAGCGCCATTTTTTAAGACTGCAAATAGACCTTCGGCAAGATTTAGGGCTCCTTTAGTGGACGTGTAAACTGTTTAAGGCGCATCACTTTCATATTGAGCCCTACACGTCCTAAGGGCCGCTGTTCGGCCCCGAAGGCCTGCGGAGGAGCGAGTTGCGAGCGCGCGATTTCTCCGCCGAGAGAAACCACGCATCCCCTTAGCGGTGCGAGGCGCGCGGCCGCCGTTTCACCGCGCAACACTCCACTAGGCCCGCGGAATGCCATTTTGTCCATGACCGCGTCACGTGAGGTTTTTGTCACAAGACACGAGGCAGATCGGAGGAGACGCGCCCGGGTTTTTTATCGACGCGTCGAAAAGTCCGCAGGTAGCGCGCATGTCGCTGCGGGGCCGCACCTGCAGCGACTCCGCGCGGCGGACGCGACAATGGTTTATCGCTAAAGATCGCAACGGGAGGAGCGCAGGTCGATCGGGCAGAGGCCCGGGTTCGAGTCGCCCTACCTGCCGCCTGGGATGCAATAATACTACCTTTTAAAATATTTACTCTGGTTTATTTAAATACTTAGACAATAATATAAAACATTTTAGTTCTAGTTACGAATTATTTACCTACTAGAGGCTCGCCTACGCCGCCTTTCCTTCGTCTCCTACTTTTATACAACTATATACATGTAAGTTCAACTTCGTTGAGGATAACGAGTCCTTAGTTAGCAACAGGTCGCCACTCGACTCACAGGAGCACCGGCTGCGACGATCCGCTCGTTAATCTACAATAAATTCGATGATATCGTCCGGCACAAACTAACGGCACAGTACTTACTCACTCACTGCGTCTCAGTCCGACACTGCTCAGCACAGCTCCCGCGGGCTAGTGCGGCTCCGCGTAGAAGGGCCGCGGCGGAGCCCACGGGGCGAACTGTTAGTGCGCCGCCAGCGTGTGCGCGCCCTGCAGCGCGTGCGGCGCGTGCTGCGCGTGCTGGGCGTGCGCGGCGTGCGCGCCGTGCCCGTGCGGCGGCGACAGCGCGGGCGAGTGCGCGTGCAGCGGCGGCGATCCGTGCACGTCGTGCGCGTAGTGCGCGTGGCCCATGCCCTCGAGCATCTCGCCGCCCAGCGTGTTGGGCGGCGTCATGCGCTTCTCCTTCTGCCGGCGGTTGCAGAACCACACGCGCACCACCTCCTTCTCCAGCTGCAGGCTGTCGGCCAGCGAGGTGATCTCCTGCGCCGAGGGCTTGGGCTGCTTGTGGAAGTGCTGTTCGAGCGCGCCCTTCACGGACACCTCGATCGAGGTGCGCTTCTTGCGCTTGCGGCCCTGCGCCGCGATCTTGTCGATGCTGGTGGGGCTGCCGGTGGTCGAGTCGGCCTCTTCGAGCCACTTCTGCAGCAGCGGCTTCAGTTTGCACATGTTCTTGAAGCTCAGCTGCAGCGCTTCGAAGCGGCAGATGGTGGTCTGCGAGAAGACGTTCCCGTAGAGCGTGCCGAGCGCGAGGCCCACGTCGGCCTGCGTGAAGCCGAGCTTGATGCGGCGCTGTTTGAACTGCTTGGCGAAGGCCTCGAGGTCGTCGCTCGTGGGCGTGTCCTCCTCGGGCTGATCGCGCTCCAGCGGGTGGTGGTGGTGCAGCGCGTGCGGCGACGGCTGCACGTCGCGCAGCATGTGGTGCTGGTGCATGGGCACGGGGTAGCCGCCGTGCAGCGCCACGGGCGAGCCGGCGCCGTAGTGCGCCGACACGACCGGCGCGTGCCAGCCGCCTTGCAGGTGCCGGTGCTCATGCGGCGCCGCGGGCGGCTTCACGTCGGCCGCGTGCGCGTGGTGCTGGTGCATGCCCCACGGGTCGGTGGGCGGCAGCGAGGCCCACGGGTTGATGGGCGCGCCCGGCGAGGGCGAGCCGCCCGCGTGCAGGTGGTGCTGGTATTTCATGTCGGCGGGCTCGACGCTGCGCGGCGAAGCAGCGTGGTACCCGCTCAGGTTGCCGAGGTCCAGCTCGCCCGGCATGTACGTGGTCGCCGCCATGGCGCCGTACCTCAGATCCACGGTGGACGGCGTCTTGCCGGTTCGAAGGCTCGCGAGCCTTCACCTGGCGCACACAGTCGCGAAACGGGCGCGTCAGTCGCGCGGAGTTGCAGCGAGGGCCACATCACATCACCGAATACGTCAGCGAGCGACATGCGCGTGCGTGCTCAACGGCAGCACGGAGCGGACTGGCGTGAGGCGGTCGCGGCGGGCGCGCGCCGGCGCCGAGAGGGGCGGCCCCGCCCAGCGCGGC
>JAOSYY010000014.1:10743075-10778198 GCA_025727935.1 Hebomoia glaucippe
CCGCCCAGCGCGGCCCGCCGCCCGCCGCCCGCTAATGACGCCGTAATTGCGCCCCGCCCGGCCCCGCCGCGCACCCCGCCGCCGCGCCCCGCGCCCCGCGCCCCGCAAGCCGCGCGACGCTCCACACCGCGGCGAGCGGCGCTCACATCGACACCTTATTATTTACAAACATTATGAGGACTCGAGTACGAGCCGCGGCGCGGCCCGAGCACGGCGGCAGTAACTTAGCCTAAGCGCTCGTTAGGGCCATTTGGAGCACTTTTTTGCCGTTTCGATAAAACATCTAAAAATTATAACATCGAGAGATCTGAATGAAACCAATTTCCTCAACGAATAATTCTTATTATTAGAAAAAAAATAAGAAATAAGCGACATCTGCTGATCTGCTATCTTCTTTCCAAAACACCTCATTCAGAAAATATAGAATATCGGCCTCCGATAATAATGTTTGAATAGGCAACCTGAATCGCTCGTTGCTGGCGCCATCTGACGCCGAGTAGACGCACCAGAGCCGACCGACCCGTTCACTCTATACAATATTATTTAAAATTGCGTAATTGAAAGTAAATACAAAATTAAATTTTCATTTGGTCCTAAATAAATAATGAAGCCGATGGAGACTGAGACATAAACGAGCACAGAAATGCATCCGGGCGATGTCATTGCAATTCCTCAAAAACGGCTCGAATGAAGCGAGTTGAATTCGGCTGGGGCTCCGATCAGGACTACTCCAGTCGCCGAGCATATCAAATTAATTTGAATTTATTAACATAACATTGGAGCAGCGTACGCGAACAGCGACATCTCACGGTGCCGCCCAAAAGTGTTTTTAAATACTAACACATGAGTATCTATTGTGAGATAAATGGAAATATTCAGCATTGATCGTTCTTTTTGGAGTCAAACGGATCGTGCAAATAGCTTTCGTGAGTGTCCGGTTCGATTGATTCCGGGACAGGATAAGATAAGCTAAAGAATGGCTCTCGGTGGTAACTCTAAATAAATAAATTAATGTCGCAATCTATTTTAGCCTATCGGAAGCCTCGACTAGAGAGCTTGTGAGAATGTCTCAAATACTAGTGCAGGAGACATTGGCCTCGTTATTTAGGTATTATTTTTGTAAGACGATGCGTTCTTTTGAGAACGAATTAGAATCCTACTGAACGCCGGGCGATGGTCGCCTTCCCAAAGTAATGTGAGCAATCTCGTATAAGTATGAGCATAGGCCCATGATCCAGTTAGATAGTGAGTTCGATAGTGAGATTCGTCCATCGACCACCAGCTCGTTAGGAATTACAAAAATATTAGGTCGAACCGACTTTTTGAGCCATTTCAAGTTACATATTATTTACAGTTTCATCGTAATAGTTCATTTAGTGAGTTTTCCTTTTTTCGTTGAAATAATTAATCATTACTTAGTATTATATTATAAAATACTTGCATCAAAATGTTTGTTGAGGTTGTACCTCTTGTCCCATTAAAAACGTTTTTTTAGTACTTCCCGATAGGAACAAATAATGAATGATTGGATCCAAGGTCCACTCCCTGTGCCTCCTCCGTCCGCTCCAATGAGGGGCCGGTTTCATTCATTCAGTTTTGCTTTTGGATAACTTTTGATAAAATAGTTTAGTTATGAAACTTGCACTCTCTCCATGAACGGGCGTTGCGTCCGCGAAAACTCATACATAGGCGATGAGGGCGAAGCGCCCCTTAGGCCACCGGTCATTTGCCCTTTTGCAGCTTGGCGGGAACAAGCTTTTCCTATTAATTCACGCTAGACAATTATTTTGGTATCGATGGGGTTTTGGTGGCAATGGCAATGGCGTGTGGTGTATCTGAATCCTCCTCTCAGATTAGCACTAAGCAGACCTTCCGCCGAAGCGTCGCGAGGTCGATTCTTGCCAGACTCCCACATTCTAAATTCTCAACCAGAATCCTATGAGTATTGAACGAGTGCGCCAAAATAATTCTCGTTCTGCTTTAAAAGTCTTCCCATTGGTTAAGATAGAATTGAACAATGTCACAGCGACACGTTCCGAGCGGGAAAAGCGCGCACATTCGGTTCATTTATTAAAAGCGATTGCGGCACTGGAAAGGAGCGATAGAACTCGCAAAAAATATCACAATTATTACAATGTGACGAGATAAATTATGAAAGTACATATTCCAGTTAGAACCTCTAAGGCGTACAGGATTAGCGCTTCTGTGCTTAGAATGTGTGTTGACGGCTTATAGACAGAAACAACCTGGTCAGTGCATTGAAGAGGCCCCAGGGAGCCCCACTTCGGAGGTGCACAGGCGGTGTTCACGGAGGTAACACCATTTACTAGTTCCTTCAATTTCGAATCAGCAGTTACGCGCTATAACCTCTCCTGTCCGAAAAAAAAGCTCCGCTTAAAGTAGATCGAACCGTTTCGAAGCTTAGCCAGAACAAAAGAACTGACGTACAATATTTCCTACATGTTTTGTTACAGAGGGGAAAAGGCCGTTAATCTGGACCCTTTTTAAAAAAATGCAGTTTATTTATTATTTAGAAACTATATTTATTTGGCGTCACATACAATTGATAAAAATCAACATAATTATAGCAACACTTAAAGTAATGACCATTTTGTGCGATCAGATATTTGTGTCCATTTAGCCAATTGATAAGATTAATTGGACTTAAACATTCACGTGAAAAAGGAAACAAAAACACTTTTCTAAAATATATCTGTCGTACTCGGAACAACAACGATGTGAAATCTAACTTTTACTAAAAATATTAAAAAACAAATAGTCAAAATTCTATATAGATTAAAAAAATATTAATTCAGACAACCATCACAATTTTTTTATAGCGAGGAACAACATCGTATTCAATCTATTTTTAGGCTGTTTTGCTTCCGGCTGACGAGTCCCGCTATGCCGGCTAATGTTTATCACTAGTTAACAATTAATTAACATCGAATCTCAATTAAAAATATGCATATAGAAAAGTCACCTTTGCCGTAATCACACGAGAAACGAAGAGATTCAATTAACGACAAGTGAACTGCGCTGTTTTACGAGCGATCCAAAAGTGAGGTTGGCTGGTTGTTGTTTCGCGTTTCCAACCATAATATTAATAAACTACTAAACCCTCACTCGAGGGGGGTCCAACTTAACGAATGGTCCAATGTACATTGAACTGGTACGCTTCGAGACGGATTGAGAAAAAGCGGGCCTGTCGCTGTGCGTAAGGTTGCTGGGCGCGAAGTTGGGCAACAGTTTCAGCAGCAACAAGCTCAGTGATTAAAGTTAGTTAAACAGAAAATGTTACGATTTCGTCTGTTGAGGGCCGTGGACCGCGGTTTCCTCACAAGTGCAAAGCGTAGCAAACAGAGCTTGGTAATATCGAGGCAGCCGAGTGGTGACCGACGCCCGAGCGGGCTCCCTCAAATTGCTCATTTGCGTCGACAGTTTGTGCTGTCGATTGGACAATCGAGCAATCGAGAAGGTCGAACAAACACGCGGCGAACGACCGTGTTTGCCGAGGGCGCAAACAAGGGCCCCCGCTCTGTCAATATTATTCGCGAGCCCTCCGAGGTCGCTAAATTGCCATCTCAACGTTTTCGTTTCTATTCAACACTCCAAGTTAGACTAAAGCCAGCAGTGGCAAACGAGGTTTGGGCGCGGGCGGAACCGCACACAAAAGTTAGCTGTGGGCGACGCTCACGTAGGCGCCACGAAGCCTCGAGCGTCCGCAATTAGCGGGCGCTTGACATTTATATCTTCTTATTAAAGCTAGCGATGTCTCGCGGTTTCGTCCGCCTTCACTAAAGTTACGTAATTCGTATGGGTAGAAGTGAACGTTGAGACAAGACAACAGCGTAGGTACAGGTGAGGTGCGCGGCCGCCGCTCAGGCGTCACCTAGCAGCTACTCGCGGGCTGCGGCCCGGAGGACCACTGAGCCTCCTCCGTTCCTTTAACTTTACGAGTTCGTTTACGAGATCGCGGCATCGAGGTGGATCGCAAAAAGTTTACGAGCGTAAACGCAGGGCGTCGACCCCGCGCGGACGTGCGCGCCGCGGACGACGCTATTATCTGCTATTTGCATGAGAGGCTCACCGCGAGCGGCGCCAGGCGGCGATCAGATAGCGGCGACCTACGCCTCTCGCCGCCGCATGCGAGCACCGGCGAACCCGAAGCCATTAAAAGCAAACTCTCTCGATTTCATTCGCAGATGTTTATCTCGGCGGTCGCGTGATAAAGCTGACGGCGTCGGAGCGCGAAGGCTCCGCTTCGGTCAGAGGGCGGCGCTCTTCGCGGGCGGAACCGGGCGCCACTCGGTACCGTGAGACTCGTTATCGAAATCTGTTAAGTACACCTACACTGCAGTAAATTGGACTCTTTGTTATTCAAGACGATTGTCGTCGGAGTCGAGCGCGTACGCGGCCGGCCCGCTCGTCACAAGTGGCGCGCGGAGATAGGATCGCGCGGCCGCGGTCACGCGCGCTCTCTCGACTGCCGAGATCTACTTCTATTCGATTCGGGTTCCACGATCAAATACCCATAGACACATCGGAGTCCCGCTCATGAAGTGGGAATACAGTTTAAGTTCAAATTTGAAAAGGTCCGGGCAAGTGCGGGCACGTCCTCGGCTCCCGCGCGCGCGCACGCATCGCGATGCCGGCTCTCCGCAATAACTCGCGGTCGCAGGTCGCCGTCGAATGCACAAGTGGCTGTCACGTCCTCCGAGCCGCGCCGAGCCTAGTTCCCGCGCGACGTCGCCTGCGGCCGCTTCCCGGGAATGGGTGCTTGTGCACGAGACAATTTAATTCGCTGAAAAGTTAAGCGAAGCGAATTGGGGAAACCGATCGAAGCGCTTTCGGGGCGCGGACGCATCGCGATGGATTTATTCAAATGTATGGCGATCGCCGCCTAACAGGCCTCCGTCCGCACTACGCAATGCCCTCGTTCAAATCGCATTTACATACTTTTTCTGAATTAATGGCTCCGCGCTGCCGTTGCGCAACCGCGCCGGGAGCCGCCAATGGCCCTCGAGAGATGACACAAGTAGTCACGTGCCCTGCGCGCGCGTAATCGCCCGATAACACAGAAACATGACTCGGCGAGGATAGTGGATTAGAAACAGGTATCAATTAATTTTGGTGACGATTAATTATTTGCAAATAGGTAGATAGTTAGCAAGTCTAGACTAATAAATAACGCAACTAGCGATATGGAAGTCGTTACAATAGCGACAGTTAAGTATGAGACGGCTGGCAGCGCCCGGGTCCGCACCGGAGCCCGGGGGCTGCGGGTAATTCATTCGTTTCGGGCGCGTCCATTAAAATACAATGGTAATGCGAGCCCAGGTGGCCCGCACTGCGCATTCGTTTCCATTTTTTATCTCACATTAAATCGTTCATTCGCGGCCTCAGCCAAGAGTCGCTTTATTCTTCGTGTCCTCGACGAGCGAGGGACGAGAGGCACGCGGAGCGGCGGAAACGTACGGCTTACGTGCCCCGAGCTTCGTGACTCGTGACTTTTTTCGCTTCCCGTCTGCAGCTGCGGCTCTTTCCCAGAATCAAAGGCCGCGAGTGGAGGAGCGTCCTCCGAAAAGTGCGGCCGCGGTCGTTGTCGCTCACACCGAAACGTGACCCGCTCCAGAGCCACGACGCTAACTCTCCCATGAGCGTTCGCCGGGATAGTACTGACAGCCCTCCCGACCTCCGGTCGCAATGTGCTCCTGAGCGTTGTCAAAATGTCAGAACATCATTTAGAAAAATCTTCGAACTGAAATCGCATTCTATACAGAGCCAGCCACCTGCTGCACTTTAAACGAGTTCAAAAAAGGCCTCCGGCTTCTGAACAAAATTGTTAATATTTTTTAATAACAGGCTTGAAACCGATGCGAGAGCGTCTCGTGTGCGGCCGTCGAATTAGTCCGTGACTTCATTACCTGAGCAACGGCAGCGGTCGTGAGGCCTGCGGTCCCTCCGGATGGTAATGTATGGTAAGCGGCCGGACCGCGGGAATTAGGCGACGACGCTCTCGCCCCCGCCCCCGCCCCGCCCCCCGCCCCGCGCCCCGCCGCAATTAGCACAAGACGCATCGCTCATTCGGTCACGACCGCATCTCGTATTCCTGACGCCTCGAGCTGACCGGAATGCAAAGGGCCACGGCGAAGACTTAATTACTCGCCGCCCTCCGCCCTCCGCCCCGCGAAGCCCTCGCCGGCAAAGCAAGAGAGGAGCGCGATTGTTTCGCGCCCGCGCCCTCCCATATCTCTCGCGGAGAAGCCGTACCGAAGCGCCGAACCTCCGATCCGTTCACTTGCGGCGCCCGAGACTAAGATTTCACCTATTTATTATTTTTGCTGTCAAAAGAAACCTTAGCCATTTAAATATTTACCAATTGATTTCCTACGTCTTTACGATTTTATGCGAATTCGTGATTCCAAAACATGCACCCCCTAGCAACGAAGATCCCGTTAAAAGTGGTTCACCTGCGTCGGATGTTAGACGCATGTTTCTCTTATTCATTTTTGCGCGTTTATAAAAATAAGCAGTAAACCTACTTCAAAAAAACAGGAGGGGTCCTTAATGATCGCTACTTCACAACATTCGTAAGGGTGAAGCGAATTTGTCCATTCATTTTTATTGCAAAGACTAGTCGTATGAGAGTTCGGTTCGGGTCTGAGAATGGGTTAGGCGTTTCTCCCTGACGTCGTTTGTCTCATAGGAGCGGCGCGTTTAACAGGCCTACCCATATGCAGACAAGACAGTTGGTGTGCTTACGATTCACTAAGAATCAAAAAGTAGCCAAAAACACCGCCCTCAAAGAAGTCATTCTAATATGCACTAACAACTAAAATAATAATTCGTCGTCAGCAAGAGAGGCTCGTCACTGCGTGCGCGATGATGCGCGTGCGCGTATGCGTATGCGCAGGTGGTTATATCGTTCCTTCGGCTGACACCCACTTCATACAAGATGTACACACGTTTTGTTTTTCATTCTTCATTATATAAATATACTTATAAAAGAAAATCGTGTTAATTACACTATTTATAAGTCAAGAACAACTGAATCGATATGGCTGAAAATTGGAGAGGAGGCAGTGCTTTTAACTCTCCGCATGCCCCTGGTGGAACTGGCAAAACAACATGACCAATAAAGGATCATTAACATATTTGTAATTTTTAATTTGTATTAACCTAATAGAAGATAAAACTTAACAAAATCCAAAATCGGGTCATTGATGGCCTCTAAGGCGGAGCAAAGTTCGCCGGAACAGCTAGCGAATGCATATTCGCCATTCGTATCACAGAAACGCTCTGTTAACCCGTGAGTTAGATGCACAGTCGTACATACTTAAAACATACTACATACGAGCAGGTCATTTAGTGCTAGGCCTATTGAACGCATCTAGTTAGTAAGCCTTAATATCAAATCAATAAATCTAGTGACGTGCCTAGAAACAGATGCTCCCACGCTCGGCTGTGGTGGTGAAGCGCCCGAATGCGCCGAAGTAGTCAGGATTTCTATCTCAAAGAGGGCTCTGATTGCACTCGCTCGTAATGTCCGATTACGTCGCTCTTCTGTCGACTTCATTCGGAGCGCGTCCGGAGGAGACGGGCCGCTTGTAGTCAACGGTCATAAATATATCATTATTATCCTACACTGGCACAAAAGCTTTCAGAGGCCTCGCCCGCGAAGCAGATGGCATCGCCTGCGACGATGGAGCCGGCGAGGACGAGGCGGGGGAGGACGCGGGGGCGCGGGGCCGGGGCGCGCGCGCATTCCGGCGCGCCGGCGCACCTCGTTGGTATTCCGCGCTCGCGTCGCGCGCAAACTGAACGCGCAAAAAAGACAATGACTGCCTGTTTTGTGGCTCCTTAAACGTTCCACCGGCGTATTGATACGATTCTGTCGTGTCCTTAAACGATAAGCCTTTGTTTTTGGCAGATCGCAGCCGTTTCATTTTTCTCGGGACCGCATTTTTGAAGCCATCGTCCCTTTCGCTTGCGGATATCCAATTTTTATCAATTGTTCGTATTACTGAGAATCGCTCGGCCGATCGACGCGGAGGAACACGGCATCCGCGGGCTGCTTCTGGGGCCCATGCGACGATGTCGCCGTCAGCCACAGCTTTATGGCCCTTTTTCAACGAAACGAACGAGCTCCTTAGCTGTTTAAATGCATAGGGGTTTTTAGGCTGAAGCTTAGCTTTTCAAGAGAACTCTGGAAAATAAATCGCGGTGCGGCCTCAGCTCTGGGCCCCCCTGGACCCCCCTGGCCCCCTCCCCGCAAGCTCCATCAAATGTTTCAATTAGGTAGGTTAGGGAAAAGAGAATATTGAAATATAAGTAAAGATATTCTTGTATCTAATTATTTGTTCACGAATTTACATCGAAGTACGGCAGACCAGCGCAAAAGCAACATTATAACATGTTTGCAGCCCATACCGAGAGGAATCGACCCATACGAGTCATTGTATTGATTTTGGAGGACGAGCAACAGTCCTTATAGCGAGAACGGACGATGAGGATTTGAAGATGCTGTTAGCGGTCGCCCACTGCCGCGGCAGCAGCGCGCCCTGAGCGACGCATCTTCATATTATTTATCAAACACTTCACACAGCGAAACTTCATAATGGATTTCTTATTATAGATTTAACAATCATTATACTAATATGTGGCTGTGTCCTAATCCATCGAAAACCCAGTTATTGGTGAACAGAATAAATATTAGGCAGGTTGACGAACCCAGTAACCGCGAGGCACCGCGAGGCGTCACTCCGCGAGTTGACCTCTAAAGGGTCTCAAAAGGCGCCGAAAGGGCGAAGGAGGTCATGAAACAGCTAGGAAACCCTCTTAACGAGATATCTCTTGAGAGCTTTGCCTCAGCGTGAACACGCGCAGCGACTGGAAATAGCTTCGCGGCCTCCGACGGCACGGAAAGGTGTGCCTTCCCACGAGGAAGGCGTCTTCGAAACCAACGGGCGTCATGTCCTGCGAAAAGGAGGATGGTGTGCAGCCACCAAAACGAATAAATAAACAAATTGTCTGTTCATAATATCATCACTAATACGCAATGGCGATAAAGAGTAAGCCGTGAGCGCCGCGCTGGGCAGCCCGGCCGTAGCGAAGGCAGCGCCGCTGGCGCACTCGGCGCCCTCGGCTGGCGGCGCTGCGAGAGCCATTGTCTTGGCCGCGGCGCGTTTTTCCGCGGTCGGCCATTGGCGGCCAATGGCGGCCGCGCTCGCTCGCCATTGGGCGCGCGCGCGTGGGCGGCTCTCCGCCACTTCCATTTTTCATTTTAGAACTGAAACGCTCCCGCACGTTCCACTCGTCCGAGAGGAGCTTCGCCACGTCGTATTGATACGTTCGTCGATTTATTGTTTTTGCAAACTCTGTCCTTGTCGCAGCGTCCGGCGCTAAAGAGCGGCCTCCCCGTCGGCTCAACGACAAAAGCCTCCCGGATATCGATCGCCTACAACAAGTCGTTCCCCGTCGTCGTAAACATAAATTACGAGTATTTCCCTAAATGCATAAAAATAAGTACAGCTCTTGTAATTAGAAATTAAAGCATATTGGGAAATAGCGTAAGGCGCGCGCCTCGATGGCGGCCGCTGGCCAGTGCAAAGTGGCCGTATCGTGTCGAGTCGGTCGTCTGCGCCCCGGCGGTGGCCCGCAACGAAGAGCCCGGCGTCAGTCAAATATCAATCCGCGGGCGCGTGGCGACCTAATAAACCTAGACAGACGCCGCTCCCCTTCGACGCCTCTGTTTGTGCACAAACACTCGACACTTGTGCCACATTTTTCAGAAGTGGGAGCGCTCGCGCCAGCCCATGCGGGGCCGCATAATTCCCGATGATTTGGAAAAACATCGTCAATGTATGCAGACCCGTAATGGCTGGCGACTTTTCGAGAACTCATCAATATTCGATCGCACATTTGAGTCGGAGATGTGGAGCGGCCGCCTTGAACCCTTCCGCAGCGCTACCTACGCGCGGCCCTTGTCTTGAAAGTGTGACGCAGTCGCGTCTTCGAGTATGCGCTCTGGATCGTGAATCGGCGAACTAATAAGAGATATCACAACCCACGTCGCTAATGAAGGCTCGCAGAAGGCGTTACCTGATGCGCGGGTCGCTCGCATCTTCGAGAAGGGGTTGAATTTGACTTTCATCGGCCGCGGGTTCACTCGTCACGAGCGAATATTGTAATATATCGTATTCCCACGGACTTACATCTAATATATCACTGAACGTTAATAAGAATTAGCCAACGTTCAACTCTCGGGAGTCCCTCCTAAGGGAATTCCTCATTAGTTTCCCAAGCTTAGACGAACATCGTTTTCCTGAAAGGAGTCTGCTGAGCGTAAACGAGCGATAGGCATTGTCAGCACATACCACCTGCTTCTATCGTGTCACCCCCTACAAAAGCGGCGGTAAGTAGGATAAGAACCATGAGCTTGCTTGGCTTCGGCCTATCTTGGGGGACAAACGGGAGCCGACGGCGCGTGCGTGCGCGGACTCAGCTTTTTACGCGAGGCGACGCGCTCGCCCGATTCTTCGGCGATGATGTATTATTCATAATATTCAATCTACGAAAGTTTTTCGCCTTCTCCGCCGCGCTCGAGGACGAACGGCCCATTAGCCATAATAATATCCTAGAGAAAAGACACGAGATCGAGAGCGGGAGCGCGCACGCGGCCGTTTCCGCGCCGGCGACTTTTTTACGACAAAACACTCCGGAAGTGATGTTGCGAACGCGTTACGCACAGAACATTAAGCTTTCCGACGTTTGCGTCCGCGACCCGGTGCCATTGGGCCCTGGGCGGTCGGGTGAAGGTCCCGAATCGCGCGAGGCCCCGGGACCCGGCGGAGGGTCACCTTTGTCGCTTTATGAGCTCTTCATTCGGCACATCGGTCACGGCGTCCAGGAAATGCGATCTAAATAGCCGTCCGCGTTATTTATGAGATAAGCATTTTAGTGTTTATTTTATTCGCTATTGGGGTGCACCCGAGCAAAGTGGGCCGCCCCAGACGCAGCACCGAGGCCGCGCGCGCAAACTCACAAATTGCATAATGTCTGATATTTATGCTCCCACTCGGCGTCTATGACGAAGAAAGCCTAAGCTCTGTGCGACCGCGGCTGTTGGCCCGGCTGCGCGAAAATAGCGGATACGCAATTAATAAACATTGCCGAGTTCAGTATCTAAATATGAAACGGTTAGAAAGGCAACTTAAATAACTGATTATGTACTTGTTGTTGAACATCAGCAGTACTGGAGTGTCCGGGTAGGTGGCAGTTAGCGCTTGCTGTTAGCGCCACCTCGACGAAGCTCAATGAACTAAAGCTCGGTTGCGATTACAGTCGACGCCTCCTGACGAGCACTTGCGTTCTTACAATTTCGGTTTAGTAAAGTTCATCAAAGATGGCGGTAAAGGTCGGAATTAACGCTTTTAGTTTATGCGAAAACAATTGCCAGTACCTGTTACGCCGCAGGTTACGGCCGCAGAGCGGATTGAAACGACGGCGAGGCCTCAATCGCCTCCACGCCGTCGAAGTTGGTGACCGGAAGGGCGTGACACCGGTCGCCATGACGACGCCCGCCGTTGTTATCGAGGAACTCGCCGTGAGCCCGTCGCGCAAAATGGCCGCGGTGCACCCGACTCGTCTTCGCGCCGGATCGCCATCGCAACTAGGATCTCGTCGGTCGCGCGCGTTCGCTTCCATTTTCGAAAGCGAGTGACGGCTGTCAGCGCGAGCCGTCACGAGCGACGGGCCGATGTGCTGCGTGCTGTTGGCGGCCGTGGAGGAGTGCTGGTTGCTGCTGGGGCGCGCACTGCGAGGCGCGGCAGCCGCGGCCGGGCATGAGCGTGTCGGTGCGCTCCGTTCTCGTGGAGGGGCCGCAAGCGAAGCCGAAGGGCCCGTACACGTATGCTAGCCAGCCCAGGGCTCTGTACCACAACGCGAAGCTGCGGCGGAACCCTTCTTGGTGAGTCGAGCAACGCCAGAATGCGCGCCGATGGCCGACTTCGCCCGGAGTTCATCGGTCGCGATATTGCGCCCGCATGCCTTAGAACACCGCTATCTTTTGCGTTGATAACATAATAAGTCGTGAAAACATATACTTTAACGTCCCTCCTTGGCTAGGTTCAAAAGTCCCTCGCGAGGTTGAGGTGGAGTGACGTGAAACCTTGAGATCACTCTCGCTCTCGTTTTGAGACCTTGAACTGTCTCGGTTTCGGTCTGCACGTAATGTCGCGTTACAGAGTGGGGTATCCAAAGGGTGGCGGGACCTTGCGCCTCGCCCGAGCCGCTACCTACGGACCCTTTGTCCAATTTGAGACCTGCAGTATACGCAATTTCACGTTGAGTATAGGCTTGCGGCGAAAGGGCAAATAATTAAAAGGCCTAATTTCGGAAAATTCTGGTTCGAAATGAAAAATGATTTCATTCTCGGATTATCAATTTATGCGGTTGCTTCACCGTCGCCCTTTTAAGTCATCGAAATTGTATGACATAAAGTTGCGTGGGTCATTTGGTGTTTCCGATTCGGACAGATTGCGTGAACGATAAGAAATTCGTGAAAGCCTTTTCACGGCGGCCCACCGTCGCCTCGAGCCGTCCGGCGAGCGCAGGGCCTCGGCCTCGCGCGCGTCGCCACGGCGACCGACCGTTTCCGCTCGACAACATTCACGCCCTTCGAGAACATTTTAATCTGGCCGATTCACGCGATGACTTCGAGCCAAATGCATTTTGTATTCTTGTCTCGGCAACACTTTGACGGCGATGCGGGTCAATTTAACACATCGACGGGTGATTGCGATATCAGCAATAGCGGCCTCCAAGCCGTAACGGTGATGAGGACCCGCCGGCGGAGGAGGCGAGCGGTGCCGCTGAGTTTCTGTTAGCACTCCCCCCTCGCTCGCGTTCAGTCCGAAGGAGCGCTTGCGCGATTCGCGTCGTGCCGCAAGACGAGCGATGAGAGCTCTCAACAGAAGCGCAGCGGTCGCCGGCTCGCGCTGACCGCCGCGACTCACTCGCCCCGTTCGCCCCGTTCGCCTCCCTCGGAAGGCAACTCTCACGATGCGGCCGGTGAACGTCGAGCGCGACGACCTCGCTTTGGCGCGCAACGTGAACGTCGTGAAGCCGCTACGCCGCGACGAGCCTGCCTCGCGTTGCATCCTGGACCCCAAATTCTCGCGAGCACTGGATCTCAAGCTGCGCCGCCTCAAGGAGAAGGAGTTCCTGGAAGCGAATCTCCACAGGCCGCCGCGCTCCCGGCCGCGTCGACCGCCCTTCGCCGCTTCCGACCCGGCTCTTCACAGAAGCGAAACGCTCGCGGAATCGCCCACCAAAGTCGCGAGCCGCTTCCGTCCAAGAGGCGACGCCGGCGACCGCCCGCGCTTCGTGACGACCGTGAAGACCGGCAGCTTCCTGTTGCCACCACCGGAGCTGGCTCGCCTGCTCGCGCTCGAGTCGTTGTACCCGCCGCGGGAACGCGACGCGCTCGTCTTCTCGTACGCGAGCAAGCCCGAGGCCGTCGCGAAGCGCTCCAAGCGCGCTCTCGCCGAGAGGGACGGCGGCGCGGCCGCGGGGACCGCAGGTACGGAGGCCCGCAAGCGCTCGAGAGCCGGCCGCGCGCTCCGCGGCGTGCGGGCTCTCGTGGCGGCCGTGGCCGGCGTGCAGCTCGCGGAAGAGTCGCGCGAGTGCGTAGATATCTTGAATTACGTTTTAATATTATAACTTATTACATGATAGGTCTTCGTAAACATCGAAATTCGAGTGTTCATCTCGGAGGCCGGCGCGCACTCGAACACTTGTGAGGTCGGGCGCGTATGTATTTACAAATAAATAAACGCTAGACACCCAGCAATAATAATTGTTCCTCTTTTCAACGAGTATGTCCGATTTGAGCGCGCGACTGGCCTCCACCGATAGAGATCGAGCCGTCCTAAGTTGTTTAACGAAAATTATAATATTATTTATAAATAAGAAAAGATTTGCGATATGAAATCTAGTTTATTGCGAAGCTCGGTGGCAAAGGGGGACAGGGAGACGGGTTTTCAGGTGGATGGGGGGGCGGGGGGTGGCGGTCAGCGGCGTCGCTCGCCTCGGCCCCTCGGGTCGCTCACCTCTCACCCTTACCTTGCTTCTAGGCTTGAAGCGGTCCTTCACGGGGCAATTTTGTAATCTGGCCGTATATGCATTCCTCACTTGTAAGTAATATGTCCGCAGCGGGAGCATGACGGCGGGCGCGGCGGGGGCGGCGGGCGCGCAGGCCTCGAACCTGATGCACGACAAGCGCGTGGTGCGCGGCAGCACGTTCGCGGCTCATCCGCAGGCAGCCGTTAGTTCATTTCATCTAAAGCTAAGCGTCGCCGCTTTATCGGGTACCGCTCTAACGAGAGACTGGCACGTGTCGCTAAACTGGCGTCCACCCCGAGCACTCGCGGCGACGTCCGAGCCTTACCGAATATTTTTATGTCACTCGCTGCTCAGGTCTGACGACGACATTCGCCACCGACTGTTGCAGGGCGACGGCGCGGAGAGCGCAGCGGCGCGGGCTGCGCGGACTCGGCGTCGCGCGCTGGCGCGGCGAGCGGCGCTGGCGCGCTTGCGTCCCGGCACCCCGCCGCCCGCGCCCGGTCGCCGTCACCATCCCATCCAGACGGAGTACTACCTCGAGGAGGTGAGTGCGGCCTTCAGATTCATATTTACTGGGCAAAATTTCGTCGCGAAAAAGAAGTGATATAAATTGGTTTATAAGCCCTCGCTTCCTTTTCAGTTTTCCTTAGTTCAATTTGTTTAGGGAAAGCGTAGCAAAATACAAAAGCTGCCCGCCTTCACCACGCCTTCATTTGTTAGCAATGTCACAATCAATTTGTGTCGTCAGCTGTTCGACAAAGGTGTGGAGCTGGAGGTGGGCGTGCAGACGGACCTGTTTGCGGACCGCCCGCCCACGCCGCCCTACGTGCCTGCCAAGACAGGCGCCGATGCAGCCACGCAGATATACCCGGGAGACGTAACTATATTCATCGACCTAATTCATGTGCACAGTCTAAATTGCCCCCGAGGGGGCGTTTCGGAGCATTTTGTTTGATCTTTCAGCTGTTCGACTTCGACCTGGAGGTGCAGCCGATTCTCGAAGTGCTCATCGGCAAGACCGTGGAGCAGGCGCTGGCCGAGGTCGCGCAGGAGGAGGAGCTGGCCGCGCTGCGCGAGCAGCAGCGCCGCTATCGCGAGTTGCGCGACACCGAGCTGGCTGAGAGGCAGCGCCTCGCCGCGCACGACCTGCGCCTGCAGCACGAGAAGGTGCGA
The DNA here is from genome assembly GCA_025727935.1 of Hebomoia glaucippe. Taxonomy (NCBI): domain Eukaryota; kingdom Metazoa; phylum Arthropoda; class Insecta; order Lepidoptera; family Pieridae; genus Hebomoia; species Hebomoia glaucippe. The sequence goes on from JAOSYY010000014.1 coordinate 10,758,376, forward strand.
CCACCCGCGGCCCGACTCTGGCGGACCCCGAGGCACCCCGAGCCGACCGTTGCGTGTTTGCAGGAGCGGCGCGTTGCCGAGGGGCGAGCGGCGCGCGCGGCCGCCCTCGAGGCGAGGCAGCGAGTGGCGGCGAGTGCGCTCGTGCAGGGCTACGTGGCCGAGCTGCTGCCGTCCGTGCTCGCCGGCCTCCGGGACGCCGGCTATCTGGTGCGGCGGCTGCACAGAGGTACGCCGCGCTCCACGAACACTCGCCGGTTGCGAACCAAACGGTCACCGTCCGCTTATGTTTCTAGGAGTGGAGGAGGAGTTTATGCCTCGGCTGGTGGAGGAAGTGTCCGCAGAAATAGAGGCCATCATCACGAGTCGCGACGTTATCGGCGGTGAGCTGGAGTTATTTACGCGTCCAAATGTAATCGTCTGCCCGCGTAGTCTGACCGCGTTTGCGTGTGTTCGACAGAGATAGTGCGCGAGGTGGCAGAGGCCCGCGCGGAACTGTACGGCGCGGCCGGCGAGCGCGCCGCGCTCCGCGATTCGCCGCCTGACTCGCTGACTCCGCCCGACCTCGGGCCCGCCGAGGAAGAAGGTGAAAACCACTTTACCCCTCTGAGACTTGCCCGGAATTAAGACAACCATTTTTAATTATCTGTATCGAATACGTAAAAATAAAATTCATAAACGAAATCGCTATTGTTACAAGTTTAAGGCTAACGGTCAGTGTACCCCTCGCGGCCCGCAGCGAGATGGCGCCCGTCTTTCGACGCGGCCGCGACGAGCGCGCACGTGCGCTGCACCCGCGCTCCGTCGCCACCTGCCGCGAGCCTCGCCCCTCACTAAGACTTGTCGCCGGCGAGACCTTCACATTCGCCCGATGGCCAAACGGGCGATTGTCTAAAGTGCATTGCACAGAAGAATACCATTAAGCAAACTACAAAGAGCTCTCTCGTTTGCATGCGCGACGGAAATTTGTAATCTTACTGTCAACTAAATGAGACTGTAATTCGAAGTCTGTCGCTCGCTTCACTGTGAGCTGACCCTTAGTGCAGCGACGAAGGGGCGAAGGGGCGAAGGGGCGAAGGGGCGAAGGGGCGATCGTTGCGGCGGATTTGTGATATTTGATACGCCGTGATGACATTCGAATTATGGCTGTGGTGTCGCGCGAGGCCGCACGTGCGCCAGACCCTCTTTGGCTAATCCCACTCGACGTTTATTCGACAATGGCCCATTACGATCGCTATTAGTGACATTCACGATTCGGCAACGCGTTATTTTACAAAACATTTGGAGACGTAGTCCTACTTTTATTAATACCAAATCAAATACTCCGATATATTTTCAATAGGGCAATGGCGCCTCCTTTAAAACACTTAAACGTCGACTGTTTCTACCATATCGCTGCTTTTCGCGTAATCCTCGAGACGTCAGTGCGTCTGCCCCCGAGCCTGCCATCATTCCTCCCTTTTGCCCTTTTTTAACTGAAATCACAGGATATTCTGCTAAAAGCGCAAAACGAGACGACTTTCACAAAGCATTTCGTTTTCAATAGGTAAATAAATGCTATTTACCAAGCGTTTAATTGTTAGTTCTGTAATTGTAATAAGCTCCGAGTGAGCCGTGGAGATGTCGACGACAAGATAGCACTACGCCCCGCGCGGCGCAGATTAGCCACGTGCCGATCGGGTCGCGATATCGCGCCCGTTGCGGCTTGCCCACTAATTAACCATCGCGCCCGCCTCGGTGCTAGCAGGACAGACCGATGCCCCCTCGCTCGAGCGGAAAGATTAAGTATTTATTTGATCAATTCAATTCGAGATTAGATCGATGTTTATTTATTTTCTGCAGCATTACGGGGGCTCGAAGGGCGGTCGGCCTCGTCCCCGTCCCCGTCCCCTTGTGCTCTGAATTTATTTTCTTATTTTGTACAGCTTCTTTATTGCTAGTTAAAGTGGCCTCATTAGTGCATCAGTCGAGTGTTCATTAGTTTCCTTAAATCTCAACAACCGAGCGCCTCCGAAACAAACGCTGGTCCGCTGCCAGCTCGGCGCGGGCGGTGGCGCCGCCCCACTTCAGGCTGCCCGTCACGTGTTTGCGCAGCTGCCTCGTTCAGCCGTCGCCTCCGTACAATACAATAATATTGTAAAGAGCTTAATGTTACTATTTAAAAGTGAATTAAAATAATATAAGCACCATCCCTCGAGCGCACCACGCATTTCGCGCTCGCGCTTATGTCTACACGAGTTCTGCCCTCGACAAACTAATTATTTATTTAACTTTAAAAAAATACGTATGGCCTGGACTATATGTAGTTGATGGATATAATCAATGGTAGCGATGAAATAAAGGGTTATTATTTTCTTTCATGACTAAAATATTACTCTTAAAAGGAGCTGCGCCCGAGTCGAGCCGCATATGCGATGCACCGGAGCGTTGCGACCTACAAGCCCGTTCCAAATCATTTATAACGCTAAAGACCATTTTGATTTCGAGCCCTTCCTTTGCGCATTTTCCAGGATTAAACGAAGATCAGGCTTAGCGAGAGGCGCGTAGCCCGGAGCCCGGAGCACGCGTGGCGCCGTAGAGCGCGTAGCAAGTTGCGGAGCATGCCATGTCAATTGTAATAGAGTTAGTTTTCGACTCGATGATAAGTAGGATTGTAAAAAATGAATTCTAAAAGATGCGAGGTTAATAAATCTTTTCTATTTTGTAATTTTACTAAACATACCTAATTTTAAATTTCCATAATTGACACCTTATTGATAAAATCGGTAGATTTTTATATTCGTCCTGTCGGAGTCCGCGAACGTCCGATTGAGCCCTTTGTTATTATAATGTTTAGCCATATTTTTAGTCTTAATTAACGAAGCTCTGTCGAGCGGCAGTGGAGCAGGACGCTCGGACGCACGCGTCGACTCCGTGGATTATAGGCCGTGTCAATAACGTTACCAATAAATAACTTGATATTTGAAAAATGCTTTATTTGTTTACACATATATTCAAATCATTCGCAAAACGCGTAAGTTAAGAGCTACGTCGCTCCGCTCGAATCCGTTCGCCTTCGGAAAACGCGCATACATTCACCGACGATTGGACGCGCGGAGGGCGCCGGCGCCGAGTCGCGGTGCCTAATTCAATAACAATTGTTTAATTGTGGAGAGATTTGCGGAGGGCGTTATGGCGAATTATGCGCGCACCCTCCGCCCTCTCGCGATATATAGCAAGTGCCAGTGCGGCGCGCGGCCACTCGCCGTTGGCACCTGCGCATGAGCGCCTGCGCCCAGCCCCATCGCTCGCGATGCAAAGCAGCACGCGTGTGGTTACGCGCCGCAGCGTGCAGCGCGGCTGCCGCTCCGCTGCCTTCAATCTGGACGGCCTGGAGACGCAGCTGGAGGCCCGCGAGGTCGGCGACTCTAACGTGAGCTCGGCACTTCATCACGCCTTATACCTTCAATGAATACTTCCCTCTTCTTTTGTGATGAGTACCTTTCACCTGCGAAAACTGTGTAGGTGTACGTAGAGCTGGACGGCGGCGGTCGGCTGACCTGTCGCGGCGGGGCGGCGCGGGCGACCGTGCTGGCCGCGCTGGCGCCTTCGCCGCCCGTAGCCACGCTGCTGCTGGAGGACAGCGCCGCGCCGAGCGAACTTCTGCTACGGTTGCGACTAGCCAGCGACGCGCCGCCGCACGCCGAACTCACGCTGTGGTTCGACGACAGCACCCTCGCGCTCCTGAGCATGCCCTTCCTTACGCTGCGCAACATCGCCGCCGACGGTAACTAACATTAATATTTCCTATATCACTTCTTTTACCGATAAATAATCTTCGCGAATGAGTTATGACTGGGCCACTAAGTGAGGAAAGAAATGCACTACCAACTTAGCTGGCTGCAAAATAACGAGTAGGGAAGGTTATGTATGTTTACCAGAAATCGGCCTAAGGGAGATTGGAATAGGGCCTAGGGGCCATAAGTGGAAAGTCATCGTTCTCCTCCGTTCCCTCGCCGAAGCTGTTTTATTGTACGCGTGTATAGGATTCCAGCCGCCCACCAATGAACTGCAGTTGAATCCTTTGCAGGGATAAAGAACTATTCGTGTCACGAGTGCGGAATCGGATTCGACGATCCCAACCCGTTGAAAGTGCACTTGTTCCTGAAATGCCAACAATTCGACCGAATAACGTTCTGGAGGCAGTGTCTCTCAATTCTGAGCGGTGCGCGAGGGAGCCCCCGCTCGTGCTGGAGCCCGTCGGCACCCTGCGCTTCGCCCGCCGAGCTGGAGGCACTGGCGGCGGCCTGGGGCCGCTCGCGCGACGGCCACGTGTGCGTCTACTGCGGCAAGCTGTACTCGCGCAAGTACGGCCTCAAGATACACATCCGCACCCACACGGGCTACAAGCCGCTGCGGTGCGCGCACTGCCTGCGCGCGTTCGGCGACCCCAGCAACCTCAACAAGCACGTGCGCCTGCACGCCGCCGCCCGAGCCCCCGAGTCGCGCGCCGCCGCGCACGTCTGCCAGCTCTGCGGCAAGACGCTCGCCCGGCGCAGGGATCTGCAGAGGCACTTGCGGTCGCACCACTCGGCCGAAGTATACAATGCTTCGGAACCAAACAAGGGGTGAATGATGCATATTATATTGTTGTATGTGATAATTATGTCAGGTCATAGTCTGTTGATAAATCTATGTAATTTATGTAAGATTTCTGTTTCATTTGACTCCCCTTACGATCCGTTAGACTCAGGTGGTGTGAGTCCATTTAAGGATAACAATTTAAAAACAGTTTTGATAGAGGTCTACTGCCACTGTGTGACCCACACACCTTTTTTTTATAACGGTACTTTGCCAGACTGCGCCTGTCGCAGAACCGTATCGCGAGTGACAAACGTTAGAGCGATTCGTCATAAAACAAATTTATGATTTGCATCGTAGTTTTTGATACGTTAGTATATAAAATTATATATGCACAATGTGAGGTCTGCAAGATAGAAATGACCATGTCCTTAAATCTCTTTAATAATGACTAGAATTGTTCTATTTCAATTCATCTTACATCTTTGAAATACGTAATCGAATTAGGACTATATTTTAAAGCCCTTATGTCAAGGAAAATACATGTCACCTAAACAAAAGATTTACGTGAAGCATAGTTTTTGCAGCATTAGGCGCCACGCCTAGAGATTTCTCTTTAAATATGCTAATACATCAAACACAAAATAGGTGTTTCAGAAGGGAATCGGTGCCCGGGAAATAAGAACGGCAAAGCTTTTCACATAGGTTTTATTGGCTTAGTCTAGTGTTGCGCCACCTTGGCAGCGATCCTCTTGTCGCGCTCCTCGGCGATGGTGAGGCGGATGCCCTTGCCGCGCGGCAGCGAGATGTAGGCCTTCGTGCCCTTGCCGATGATGAACACGTTGTTCATCCTGCGAACGACGCGAGGCGTTAAAGCTCGGAACTGGTTCCTCTGCATGCACATTTGAAGGCTCAACTCACCTCGTGGCAAACGTGTGCCCCGTCGAGTCCTTGATGTGCACGATGTCGAAGGAACCGGGGTGCCTCTCGCGCGACACGATCGTGCCCACTCTCCCCAAGTTCCTGCCGCCCGTGATCATGCACAGGTTGCCTGCACGTTTGTTTACAATTACACTATGCATTTAAATCACACGGAATAAATAAGGAAAAGGCGAGGGAAGGGAGGAAGCGGGGCAGACTAATGGGCCCTAATATACAAATATTCCTTTTGTAAACTAGTAATGCAATATACTGTCAGTATGCTCAATGCTGTATGAAGATATAACAAAAGCTAGTTTTAACCACCAACAAGAGTACTTTCCAATCTGTTCCTTGTATCTTAAGCAGTTGTTTGAAAAGAAATCATCAGAACTCACCAGACTCAAATTTGATATAATCCATGATCTTTGTAGTAGCGATATCTAGCTGGATGGAGTCATTGACTTTGATCAGCGGGTCAGGGTAACGGATGGTACGCCCATCATGTGTCACAATATAGGGAACACCTTTGGGTCCCATTCCCACCTGCCGCACCTTACATAGCTTGTACTGGAAAAATGGTTACAACATTCCAAAATTAAAAGTCCCGTTTCCATCTCAAAACGATAAGTTCTAGGCAAAACCTGACCGACTGTAGAGTAGTAATCAAATGTACAAAAATATAATGAATGCATGTGGGTTCTATGCCAAGCCAGTCGTTTAACTTGTCCCAATTTCAAATAAAATTTAGTTGTTTCGACATAGAAAATATCCAGAAAAGAAACACAATAAGCCAACCTTAGCTTCTTCGGGGGTAATCCTGTGGATTGTGAAACGACCCTTGACATCGTAGATCAGCCTGAACAGCTCATTAGTCTTCTCTATTGATACAACATCTGAAACGTGAATTGGTTATGCTTATTTTTCACTTCTTCAATTAAACTGATTATTTACGAGAAACAAATACTTTGTTAAGATTTATTTACTTTTACATATTATCTCTAGTCACAACAAGCAAGGTTTCTTAATGCTATTCACCCACTATGAGTACTTGCTTTATTTTAAACCAATGAGAGCCTACCTATATCATTTGATGCATGTTTTCTCTTCACTACATGTTTGTCATTAAGTTTAGAAGTTTAAAATGGTCAGAGCCAGCGTGCCGTCCAAACTGAATACTCACCCATGAAGCCGGCTGGGTAAGTGGGATCGGTGCGCACCTTGCCGTCGACCTTGATGAGGCGCTGCTTGACGATCTTGAGTACTTCATTACCGGTGAGCGCGTACTTGAGCCGGTTGCGCAGAAAGATGACGAGCGGTAGGCACTCACGAAGTTTGTGCGGCCCGGTCGACGGCCGAGGAGCATACACTCCCCCCAGTTTGTCCAACATCCATGCTTTGGGCGCATTTAAACGCTTTAAGTGCTTCTTAGGTCCTCGAGCCTAAACACAACATCGACATTAAGATTACTACCGTTCAAAACACTCTGGCCGTTTCAATTCAACGCTGGCCTGTGGACTCTTAACCCGTGAGATTTTTTTCATGGAACAATAAGCCAGCCTGAACACACAATTACTTGAAAGATAAAACGAAGTTACTACACTATAGACTCGTGATTTAGGAGATGTCGATATACACGTATATTCACACACGAAGTTCCGAAATAAAACGATCACAACATTTCGATGTTAAACTTCATTAAGGAAGCGTCATACTAATTTCAAAAATGACTACCAAACTTTAGATTAAAACGGATTTCTTTTACACCTCTGAAGGAAACTCACCATGTTGGACACAAATTTAAACAAGAAAGAAAGCTATCTAGTCAAACTTCAAAAGAGGATGACATTTGACATTTCACAACAAAGTATATTTAATGAATGCGTTCTGAAATGAAACAGAACAAACTTTCCATAAAGTTTTACTACATCGAGCATAAGTGATTGTTTATATAAAACTTTGACCAGCGGCTTTGCTCGTATCCAAATATAACATAAATTTTGCTATTCCTGTTTCATCACTTTTAGAAAAATTAAATATCCAACCCTTAACATCAAAGCAAACACATCGATAAAACCAAATTAAAAGTTCCATACAAAGTTAAATCCATAATCGATTCAGTACCTCCCGTTTGAAACTGAAGCAAATAAACTCACATTTTCATTTATAATAATAGGAATTACAATAATCATTTAATAATCATAAACTACATAACCACTTGCCAAATATTAGACAGAAGAAGACAAGTTATTTAATATTATCTCAGTAGCCCTCATCCAATTTCTATTTCTATTTCACGAGTAATTTGTAAAAATATATAAACTTTAACACTTTGTTAAAAAGAATATTTGTAAAAAGTTTTAAGTAAATCAAACGAATAACAATTTCATCCATGTGTTATGTTCATCCCTATAGTTTATAGAATAAAAAAGGAGCCTATTGCTATCTCTATATGTTTGTTATACACTAGATAGGCAAACAAGCATACGAATGAGAATGACCAAATATTAGTTAATAAGCCAACATCGTCGCCCATACACAACTCCATGTTGGAAGAACTAGGGGAGGCGTTGTTAATCTTAAAACCTAAGACTATAGGGCATAGCACATCTGTTATTCTTTAATGTTCTGCTGCCGAAATATTTTTTATTTCGAGTACTCTAAAATTCATAGATTCAATAATTTTTCGCATTCATTGTATTGTCATTTACAATATTAATTATGGTTACAATTATATTAACTTCTAACAGCTGTAGATTTTAAAAATATTGTTTTCTTTGGAGCAGTCTATACAGTTCTAATCAGCCCACGGGTTCTAAGTATGTTTAAGTTTTAACCTGTAATATCACTCAGTGAGCCGTCACGCAGACACCACACATCTCATGTCTGTGTACTTGAGTTGACGCTATTGTAATGTCAATTGTCAGTAAAGTGTAACTGATTGCCTATATAAGATATAATATAACCTCTATCGCACATTTCTTTTTCTCCCAAATATCAATAATATAATATGTTCAGACGAGATAAGAAAGTGTATCACACTATTTCGAAATACGGATCACTCATTCCATTGGCCAAATCGTTGCTGTGAATTTTTATTCTTCAAACATGTCTTCAGATGAGAGTTTTGTATGGACCAGTGCTTCAGAAGCTAATCAGAGTGACGGCAGCTATGAGAATTTGTGGGTTTAGACCTTGAATTTCTTGTTTATTACGTTGGTCAAGATAATCCATGAATTTTGAATCTCACGTTTTTAAAATGTATCAATCGTTCTTATCATGTTCTCCGAATATTCTTAATCAATACCGATTATCTGTTTCATATTAACAGTAAATATACTTTGAGATGTTTTTTACATTACACTATCCAACCCCACTGGTTTAAACTTATTGTTAATACACAAAAAATTTAACACCGCCTATGGCAGATGATGTATAGACTATTAAGAATTAGGTGTAACCTATAAGTTGTGCGAAGTTATTGTCTATATTTGTATTAATTTTTTTTAGGAAACAAAAGTCTATCATGAAAATTAAAGAACAGGAAGAAACTGATATTGAAGCGCCGCATGAAACTGAGTTAAGCAAAAGTAAGAAAGAAAAGAAAAGAAACAGCTCATCTATAGACCATAAAGTTTTTAAAGTGAAACGGATCAAATATGAAGAAGACAGTGACATAGATTCAATAAGAGAAAAAGTTAAGCTTAAGCAAGAACCGAGTAGAGAAATTCATGATAATGAGGGTTCCATCTTTGATGAGAGCTATTTAAATTTACGTGTTAAGAAGGAGCAGGTTTCCCACATTATTGATTCTAATCTTTCTCCAAAGAAAAAGAAAAGAAAACGTTCTGGAATGCAGTCTAGCGATATTGATGAAGGTGCAACTGAATCTGGGAAATCCAGTAATGTTGAAAATGGTTTAAGTGTAGAGGGTAAAATTACAGTAAAGGAATGCGATACTACTGAAACCTATGCTGATTCTGGGGAAGACATTGGTGTGGAGCATAGCAGTGATGATGTTAAACATAAGAAAAAGAAAAAGAAACATAGGAAGTCTCTCAGCAAAAGTGATGCAGCTCCTCAAGTAGCAAGTGCTAATGCATCATTAAATGAAACCGAACACGTGCATGAAAGGACACGGGACGAGTCTATGAATGGTGGTAATGGTTATGAAAGTGAAATGGACTTACACAATGATATGAATGTGTCGGCTGAGAATCAAAATAGTTTCAAACTTTCTGACAGCATTAGATTTGAAGATGACATAAGCCATACAGATTTGAATGAAACTAGCAAAGACATAAATAATTATAACGAAAATGTTAAAACAAAATTAATGAAACATTATCTTAAAAAGAACACAAATTTGCAGCCCATTGTGTCTAAAACTAAGTCGGACTCCATTGTGACAGACAACGATGACATCTGGCTGATGAAATGTCCACGTGATATAGATATTGTGAATCTTAGAGGTGTGGCGTTTAACTTAGAGCGCAAAACAAAGCTAAAGATTAATGGAAATGTTTATGATAGTTTTGTAGAAAGTACTATTATGAAATTACCAATTTTGACATATGATCACAATAAGCCACTGATTAAAAATACTAAATTGAATGGTTGTATTATTTTAAGGAACAAAGTACCAAAAGTACACATAGCTGAAAATGGGGCAACAACAAGTGTTCAGACTAATTTTATACAGTTACCAGAGACTAAATGTCGTCATCCTCTATTCGGTGCAAATTACAAAAAGTTAATTAAGGTATCTTCAAAAATTGCTGCACGGTTAACCACTGCTGAACCTTTGCTTGCCATAGAAGAGCATAAAAGGAACAAGAAAAAGAAACACAAAAAAGAGAGGAAAGAGTTGGAGAGAGAGATGGAGTCAATGGAGGAAGTCAAGTTTGAAGAGGAACTTCCCTCTAAGAAGAAGAAGAAGAAAAAACGAACACATAGCCTCGACAATGACAGTCCTGTCAAGGCAAAGAGAGTGAAACACGATCCAAATTGTGCACAAACTTGGGAATCTGAGAAGGCCATTGAAGCGACACTATTTAACTTTTGACCTATTTGAATTCATCACCAGTTGAGTGATGAAATTTTTCTTCTACTATTTTATGTACATACATTAAACATATGTTATCAAAGTATATGGTATTTTAATTTATTAAAAACTAGAATATATTGTAAGTTCTAAACAACGTGGGTTTGCCCTAGTGCCTACTATAGTTTCAAAGTGCAGACAGCTTCACCTGCGTTCGAGTCGATTTTGTCAATCGTCTAGTTGTTTATAATATTGTTTTTCAATAAATTCATCAGACACGCGATTTCTACTGACTTATCATATATACAATATACGCAAAATTGTCTTTAAATACAAATAAGTTTTTTTTCTGATATCGGATTTGAGTGAAAATAGAAATATTTTACATTTGGGGCGCGTCAAATCTGTTTGGTTCTTTCGGTGATTAGCCTATACGAACAGATAGACAGAAAAGCTAAATCTTCTTGTTCTAAAACTCTTTTCGAATCGTTTTTGTATAAATTCATTGAATATGATGTTTACTGATTTATAATTATGTTGATTTATTAATAAATAAAAAGATATTGCTAAGCTTGGCCAAGAAAAGAAAAGAGCGTCCGAGGTATATCAAGGTTATACATATTCCTACTTCTAGGGCTACGCGAAAATAAACTAAAGGATGCCGCGATGGGTGTGTTATCAGTGTCTGAGGAAGTTGTAACGATGTGAAATTGATAGATAGAAAATTGGAAGTGAGAGGGAAAGTAGAATGAAAAGCATATAGCTGGCTTTTGATCCCAAGTAGATATCAATAATGAAAATGTAGTTCTGAGAGACACTCCAATGTACGTCTCACCACTCGCGTGCGTCTGTTACTTGTTATTACGATGAAAATATTTATATTATGTCAATAATAACAATGTCAAAAGCTTAAAGGTCGATTCAAGGAGACCGCTGTCAAACAAGTTAACGAAGCTGAGAGGGAATTATAATTTTACAAGTGTTCAATAAATGATTAAATTGAAAAACTTATCAATTATAGGTTCTAGACCATCAAAAATCAGTGTCACAGCACGGTGCAATAGCGCGGGAAGGAACCGATGACCTGCTCATACGATGACAATTATTTCGGTAAGTTCTGAAATAAATAGGAACCTGGTTCAATGCAGTCAAACTGTTAATATTTTTTTTCTAAAATAATTTTTCAGTTTGTAGGTTATTTAATGAAGAACCGTATAACTTCAATAACACGATACAATTTGCATTTGATAAAATAATATTTTATTATACTATACCCCAATTTAAAGGGTCAACAGTTAGGGTGTGATGAAATGTTGAATGATGTTTTTTTGTGCAAGTGAGATAATTAAGGCCACAGCTGATTTAGCAAAAATATATGAAGTTGAAGTAACTATATACATGTAGCCCGTTCACTGCACAAGACGGATTAATGCTTGTCATAGCCAGTGCATGGAATCTGAGAGGATGCAATTCTATTAGGCCTCTCCTCTCTATTTGCTTTCATAATACATATATGTTTAACTCTGTGCATTACAAAAATGTTGTTTATTCTAAGGAAATCATTAGTGCCATTGTAATTGAGAAAAGTGGCATTGTTCTCTTTAGTGTTGCATTTTGTTAAATTACAATTTTTGATTGATTTGCTAAGGTTCATTTCCATTTCTAATTTGCTCCTGATTGAATACCATTCCATTTACTACTTTAGCTATTAGGTCTCAATGAGCGTTTGCTTAATGCAATAAGCCCACTCACTTCATTATTGTGCTGGTTGCATCAAACAATGATTATTTGCTGCTTAGCAAGACAATTCGGCAGGAGCTTTAAGGTACAATTTCGAACATATGTCATGCGTGGGTAAGATATCTTGCAGAAGGGAAATTATCTACTTTCCAATGATATGTCCAGCTTCAATACATTACTAGGACTGAACGTTACTCTCTTTGGGAACGTGTGGGAAGGATTACTGGGGGTGGGGCAGCTTGCCCATCCGCGGGCCTCTCTGATATTACATACTTACAGCATGTTCTTCTGAACAAAGTCATAACATAGGATTTGATCGAGGAGTGATGACTTGAACAGGTTATGCAGTCAGAGTGAAACTAGCTCATCGACATTTGATCGTGAACGCTAAAACGTTAGGTTTTTGTATAAATGAGAGGGTGGCGGTCGAAGACAAAAGCTTAACGCTCCGCTAGCTCTGTCGTGCCCGGCGGCTCGAAGACAAAGCGCAGCGTAACCGGAGCCGCGCGGCAGGCGGTTATATAGCGCGGGGTCGCTGCTCGCGCGCGAACACTCGGCCAACGCGCGCCGGCTCGTCTCTGAGCCGCTCCGCACGTCGCTGTTGCAGAAGGAGAAGCCGATGGAGCTGCGCCCCGAGGAGGCGGAGGGCGGCGAGGCGCAAGAGGTGCGCGTGCTGACGCTGGCGCACGGCGAGCACCGCGACGCGACGCTCTACCGGTAAGGCTTCACGCGGGCCCCTCGTCGCTCGCACCCGAGTCCTCGGCCGCTCACGTGACTGTCGGTTGCAGGTTTGATAAAGGCTGCCGTTTGCGGTTCTCCCCCGGCGCCAGCCTCGTGGGGCGCAAAGTCTACTTGTACACGAACTACGTGGTCCCCGACAGCGGTGCGTATCTACGTCGTTTCCTGTTCGACCCAAATACGTCCGTATTCGTATAAGTATCGTCTTTATAGCACCTGAAAAGGGCGAGCCGACAGAATTCGTCCGTAACCAATATTACTGCTTGGAGTGGCAGCGGGCGACAGACGCGGAGGAGGTGGGCGGCGGCCAAAGCGCGGGAGAGGCGCTCGGCAGCGGCCTGCTCGTCACCGACACCGACGTGCACTGCGAGCTGCGTCTCGAGCGCGCCGGCTCCTTTCACTACTATTTCGTATATGACAACCCGTATGTAACACTTTTATCATTAGATAATCTATGCGCTGAGTGCAGTAATGGTGATCCGTGCCCTCGGACAGGGAGGCCCGCGTCGGGCCACAGGGCTCGGGATGGTTCGCGGTGAACCCGACGCTGAGCGCCGGCGGCTGCGCTTTGCCGCTGGATGGGCTTATGTGCCAGACGGTGCTCGCCAAGTGCCTGGGTCCGTTGCCTCGCTGGGAGCGCACTCTGCGAGTGGCGCGCGAGGCCGGCTACAACGTGATCCACTTCACACCCGTTCAGGAGCTGGGTGCTTCGGGCTCGAGCTACAGTATAGCTGACCAGCTCAAACTGAACCCGCGCTTCGACGACCCGGGCGCCGGCCGCGCGGCCACCTTCGCCGACGTCGAAAAGCTGATCGCTAAAATGCACGACGAATGGAAGGTATGCGCCTCGCCTCGCCATGGCACCGAGGTCGGTGAACGAAATCGAGCTCCTTTAAGTCATCGTTGATGTTTCTCACAGATGTTGGCCATTTGCGACGTAGTGCTGAACCACACGGCCAACGAGACGCCCTGGTTGGCGGAGCACCCTGAGGCGACCTACAACTGCCTTAACTGCCCGCACCTGCGACCTGCCGCTCTGCTCGATGCGTTGCTGGCCAACTTCACGGCGCGCGTGGCCGGCGGCCGGCTGCTACCCGACGTGCCGCAGTGCGTGTGCACGCCCGAGCACGTGGAGGCCGTGCGGTGGGCGCTGCTGCCCGAGCTGGCGGCCTTGCGCCTACACGAGATGTATACTTGCGATGTCGATGCGCTCCAGCAGCGGTTCCTCGAGCTCGCGCGCAGCAGGTTTTTATATATTCTTATAGTAATATATATAATATATCAATAACGCATACTATATCTGTTACAAAACTCATCATTTTCTGTAGGGTTCCCGCGGCGCAAGCTGGCGACACGGAGTTGCGGCTCACGCCGGACCCGCAGCGCCGGCGCCTCGCCGCCGTCGTGGACATGGAGGTCGCGCTTCAAGTATACAACACGTACCGGTAGGTGTTACTGCGCTCTCCGCCGGCCGCTCGCAAGCTGCGGGCTGAGCCACAGCGTGCGTTCCGTTGCAGGTCGGAGTGCTACGAGGAGGAGGACCGGCTGGCACACTGCGCCGCGGCGTTCCGCGCGTGCCTCGAGCGACTCAACGAGGCGGCGGCCGCCCTCGTGCAAGACCATTTGCGGAACGCGCTCGACAACTGCGTGGGTGGCATGCGGTTTGTAGATGTAGTTTACTTTGCACGTAGAATGCGACGGACGCGTTATCACTGCCATTACCACTTGCCCCTTTCTGCGACGGCAGTTACGAGCGGCTGCAGAGCGACGGCCCGCGCGTGCGCGAGGTGAGCGCGCAACGGCCGCTCGTGCCGCGCTACTTCACGCTTCCCGAGCGCGTAGACGACTTGGCCGAGCTCGAGGCGTGCATCTACGGCGAGGCCGGGCGTCTGGTGATGGCACACAACGGCTGGGTGATGGGAGCCGACCCGCTGCAGGACTTTGCGGCGCGCCCGCAGGACGGTCGTGTGTACCTGCGCCGGGAGCTGGTGGCCTGGGGCGACAGCGTGAAGCTGCGCTACGGCGAAAGCGCTGCGGAGAGCCCGTGGCTGTGGGCGCACATGCGCGACTACGTGCGGCTCACGGCCACGCTCTTCGACGGGCTGCGTCTCGACAACTGCCACTCGACGCCGCTGCACGTCGCCGAGCACTTGCTGGACTGCGCGCGCGCCGTGCGCCCGGACCTCTACGTGGTCGCTGAGCTCTTCACCAACTCTGACCATGTCGACAACATCTTCGTCAACCGCCTTGGCATCACGTCGCTCATCAGAGGTAGGCTTCACTTTCTGGACACCTGCCTATCCTAGGATATAGGCTGGAGACAGAGTGTTGTACTGATTCAACGCGCGTCGATTTGTTGCAGAGGCGCTCAGCGCATGGGACTCGCACGAGCAAGGTCGTCTGGTGTACCGCTTCGGCGGGCGCGCGGTGGGCGCCTTCCTCGCGCCGCCCGCGCGCGACGCGCAGCCGGCCGTCGCGCACGCCATGCTGCTCGACCTCACGCACGACAACCCCAGCCCCGTGCAGAAGCGCTCGCTCTTCGACCTGCTGCCCTCCGCTGCGCTCGTCGCCATGGCCTCCTGCGCCACTGGCTCCACGCGCGGCTACGACGACCTCGTGCCACACCACGTGCACGTGGTGGACGAGGAGCGCCTTTACGCTGCCTGGTCCGACGCGCCTGCGGAGTCTGAGCCGAAGGCGGGCGAGGTGCGCGCGGGCGACGGTCTGTTCGCGGCGCGCCTCGCGCTCAACCAACTGCACAGGCAGCTCGCAGTTGACGGGTACACGGAGGTGCGCATTCCGATATTGCATTTAGTGGAGGCCGCGTACACGCTTTCCTTATGGATCTTTTTCTAAGCCAGGTATTCGTCGATCAAATGGACGAGGACGTGGTCGCCGTGACGCGTCACCACCCCACCTCGCGCAAGGTGAGTTCCGATTTGCATCGTACAGCGAATCGACTGCGACACACTGAACCTTATTAAATTCAGATATGTCATCGCAGTCCGTCATTCTGGTGGCATACACCGCATTCCGTCCGCCGGAACCCGCCTCCGCGCCCAGGAAGCTACGTCCGCTTCGCTTTGAAGGCCAGCTCACCGAGATCGCGCTCGAGGCCTCGCTGGTGCGTCGAGGACACGAAACCAGCGGCCGACCCTTCGAGTCGCCGGGCGAACACGTGCGCCACCCGGACTACATCAACGGGCTGAGCGGCTACGAGGCGCGCGTGCAAGTCGGCGTGCCGCTCGAGTGCTCGACCGTGTTCTCTAGCCAGCGCCGCGAGGGTCACGAGACGGTACTAGAGTGGAGCGCGCTAACCCCCGGCACCGTGGTGGCGGTGCGGGTCGCACCGAGCGGCTCGCACGCTGCCGCGTTAGCTGCGCTAGCGCGAACGGTGCGCGCGCTGCACGCGGGCGAACCGGACCCGCTACGGTTGGCGCCAGCGCTCGCCGACCTCGAGCTGCCCGACTTCAACACCCTGCTGTACTGCTGCGATGCGGAGGAGCGCGAGCGCGGTGGCGGAGGCGTCTACGACGTGCCCGGCCACGGCCCCTTCGTGTATGCTGGCCTGCAGGGCGTGGCGTCGGCGCTGGAGCCCATCGCTCGAGCGGACGACTTGGGCCACCCGCTGTGCGCCAACTTGCGTGCGGGCGACTGGCTGTCGGAGTACCAGTGGCGACGCCTCGAGAGCGCACCGCAGCTGGCCCCCTTGGCGGCGCGCTACCGCGACGCGCTGCGCCCGGTGGCAGAACTGCCGCGTTTCCTGGTGCCAGCCTACTTCGAGGTGGTGCTACGCGGCTTGCACAACGCGGTGCGCGGTGCGGCGCTGGCAAGGCTGCGCCTGCCGCACACCGGCCCGTTCGCGGAAGCGCTCTCGCTCACATGCATACAGCTGACCGCCGAGGTGACCGCTTTTTTCAGTATATACTTCTCGTGTCCCATTTTTGAGGTACACTTTATAATATCGAGACCTTACGTCCCCATGCTTCCTTAATACAATTTTCATTATCGTCCCACCGAAGGTCGCGTCGGCGCCGCTGCCCTCGCCGTCGCCGGCGCTGTCGGAACGCGTGGCGGGTACGTCTGGGGCGGCGTGCGCCAGGGCGTTAGGGGCCTCTCTGTCGGCGGGGCTCCCCCATTTCGCCGTGGGCTACATGCGGTGCTGGGGCCGCGACACCTTCATCGCGCTACGCGGCATGTTCCTGCTCACGGGGCGCTATGCCGAGGCGCGTGCGCACATCCTCGCATTCGCCGCCTGCCTTCGCCACGGGCTCATTCCTAACCTTCTGGACGGCGGTCGTAACGCTCGCTACAACTGCAGAGACGCCGTGTGGTGGTGGCTGTATAGCGTCCAGCAATACTGCCGCGAGGCCCCTCAGGGCTACGCCCTCCTCGCCGAGCCGGTCGCGCGGCTGTATCCCGTGGCCGACGGCGAGCCCGCGCCAGCCGGTGCCGCCGACCAGCCGCTACACGACGTGATGCAGGAGGCGCTGGATCTCCACTTCCAGGGGCTCGTGTTCCGCGAGCGCAACGCGGGCCGCCAGATTGACGCGCACATGACCGACAAGGGCTTCAACGTGCAGATCGGTGTTGACCCCGACACCGGGTTCCCCTTCGGCGGCAACGAGGCCAACTGCGGCACCTGGATGGACAAAATGGGCTCATCGGAAGCAGCCGGCACACGCGGCCGCCCGGCTACGCCCCGCGACGGCAGCGCCGTGGAGCTCGTGGCGCTTGCGTACAGCGCGGCCGCGTGGCTCGCCGCGCAGCATCGCGCCGCGCGCTACCCTTACCCCGGTGTGGCGCGGCGCCACCGCGACGGGGCGCTCACTGCCTGGACCTTCGCACAGTGGGCCGAGCGCATCCGCCGCTCTTTCGAGCGACACTTCTGGGTTCCGCCGGTGCCCTCGGCCGCCGACGCGCGCCCCGACCTCGTGCACCGCCGCGGCATATACAAGGACTCGCACGGCGCTTCGCAGCCCTGGGCCGACTACCAGCTGCGCTGCAACTTTCCCGTGGCGATGGCCGTTGCGCCCGACCTCTTCGATCCGAAGCGCGCCTGGCTCGCCCTCGACGCCGTCGAGCGCCTGCTCCTAGGCCCGCTCGGTATGAAGACGCTGGACCCCGCCGACTGGGCCTACCGCGGCGACTACGACAACTCGAACGACGGCACCGACCCGAGCGTCGCCCACGGCTTCAACTACCACCAGGGTCCCGAGTGGGTCTGGCCCGTCGGCTTTTACTTGCGCGCTCGACTCGCGTTCGCGCACGACAACGGCGCACACGCCCGCACCGTCGCCGCCGTCTACGGCGTCCTAGCGGCGCACGCGGCCGAGGTTCGCGACTCGCCGTGGCGTGGCTTGCCAGAGTTGACGAATACGAGCGGCGCCTTCTGTCGCGACTCCTGTCGCACGCAGGCCTGGAGCTCGGCCTGCATCTTGGAGGCTCTTCACGACGCGAAGCTTGCGCAGCGCGCGCGCCCCCTTCCGGCGGACTGACGCGGCGGGAGGGGCCGCCTGCGCCGTTTGCGGCACGCCGCGCCCGCAATTGCTCCGCGGCGCCTCTACGCGGAGCCCTACGAAAGTGCGGCGCCGCGTCGTCGCGGGGCCGTCTCCTTGCGCCGCTTCGTGGTCCGTCGACGTCGCCCGCCGGCTCGACCCCCGCGCGCGACTGAGCCGCCACCCGTGAGCGCAGGGTCGCTCGCCACGGTCGTGTACAGCGACCGCTACTTCCGCTACGGCCTACCGCTGCGGGCCGCGGCGGCTTCGCGGCCGCACTTCGTGCCGCTCTCCGCGGCGCACCGGCCTAAGACGCCCGCAACCGGCGTATTGCTCGACGTACCCGAGCGAGAGCCGCCCGCGCCCCTCGCGCGCTACCTCTCCCTGCGTCGCCGCCGGCGCGATCTACCTATGCTCTTTCACCTCGGGCACAATATGCCATTTCCCGGCGCTTACGGCCGTCGTATCCTCGCTCTCGACTACCGGCAGACGTCCAAAGGATTACGCCCCTGTGCGATTCGGCCCTCGCCGCCTCGACGTACACGCGCCCGGCCGCCGTCGCCGGAGCTGGACGCCGCCCCGATGGCGCCGCGGCCCGAGTTTGCGCTGGGCGACGGCGAATCTCTGCCGTCGAAACCGAGTAGCATCGCGTATTCCGAGATAGGGTCGAAAGAGGGCGAGGAGGGCGCGTCCGTTTCGGCGTACGAGGCCAGCACCGCGTACGAGGCGTGCGGCGCGTACGATGCGATCCCGTCCAGTGAAGCGGTCCCTGTGGAGGCGGCTCCGCTGGCGACGCACGCAACACGACGGCGCCGTAGCGGCGTTCGCGGCGGCCGGCGGCAGCGGGCGGCGGTGCGCGCGCTTCTCGCATTGAGCGGGGCGCTGTACGCTGTGGCGCTTCTGGCCTTCTACTTCCTCAGCCTCGCCTGACGCCGGTGCGCTGGCGCTCACGGCCGCAGTTCAGAGTTCCTCTGCTTGTGCCATAAAAAGAAATATTATTTTCTGACTCCTATATTTGAATGGCAACTATAAGTTATAAATAATGATATACGCATATTAATTTTTGTAGTGCCTTAAGAATTTTTGCCAACCTTGTGTTTTTTTAAATTTAAATTAAATCTTTATTTCGTTAACTGTGCCTTTAAATTTAAACCATCCTGACCGGACTCGTTTCAACCACTAGACCAGTGTTCCCAACTCTCAAAATTTTTTCTCCCTAAAGCTCCAACCAAGAACCCCTAAAATCCCTACAATAGGCATGACGACACTAACAAAAAATCAAAGATTTAATGATTTCAGGGTAAAATAGATATAAAAACGAATTACAA
>JAOSYY010000015.1:0-36378 GCA_025727935.1 Hebomoia glaucippe
AAAAAATGAAATATATAACTTTAGAACATTTCTAAAGTTATTGCAATTATTATCTTCTTATATACTACTTGTTTTTATATATCTTACTATTGTAAAGTAGTGTTCTGAAGTTTAAAATAATATTTAAGTTGTTTACATATGTATGTCGTATATCAAAATTTTGTTTGGAAAAATTAAACTTTCCGAATTTTGAAAAGGTATTTGAATTGAAATACATTTGACTCCAACAGAATCCCGAGCACGTATTATGTAAATATAAAAACCCTCCACACACCGGGAGCCCCCGGGGACGCGGGGCTCCCCGTGTGTGGGATAAATCAATCGTGTGTTATGTCTTTGTTTGCTCAGACCCGTACCGTCTATATTTTCGTTACTATTTTGGTGATTTTGACTGCGGGCGCATGATAGCGCAGTACGTTGAGAATTTCCGTGACGGATTGATTTTACTAAATACAGTGTGTCCTGGGGCGGTCGTCAAGGGTTAGCTTTTCGTGTTAAGAGTGAGACTTTTTTGTCGTATGTATATTTTCAGATTAGGTCCCAAATGCAAAGATACATAGATAAGATATACTTTTTGTATTTTTGTTCTATGATTCATTTATAAAATATAACCCCTGTCTGATATTATAATCAGTCATTATCTATCATCAATCAAATTTTAATAGTTATTTGTAACTATAAACTACTGTAGTGACACTCGCATTAATAACATACATTGTTATTATTTGAGGTTTGATAAACAAATTTTAGTTTACGCTAACAATTGGTCGATCACAAACATGAATATTTAAATAATTTTAAATCTCACAAACAATTTTGTAAATGAGGAATTAATTATGTAAGAGAACAATCTGAGCGAAGCGGTATTACACTGCGGCGGCGGTCATGACGATTCAAAGTATTTTTTTTGCGAAAAGTAATGAATTCTACAAAAAGCCTGCGTCGGGAAATTAAAAAGTTTTAATTGCCTTTTTGGGTGTCGATTGGTTTGGGAGCCGAAAGTAGAGATACGGCATTGTACGGAGAGTTAGTTGTCACCTCACCTGCTACGATACTTAACATACTGGGAAATTCCAATCATGAGTGTTTTTTTATAAAATATAAAACAAATTATTTTTAAACTGTTAAAAAAATGACATCTATATATCTGTTAACTTTTATTATTCTCTTCTTTTTCGAGTGTCGCATCATGACTGAAGGTTGACCGACATTTATTACGAGAAAGCTATCATTCTTTATCTTTGTGTAAACGAAATGGCGCGATTGCGAGAGGCTGCTGGCGGATGTTTCATTATCAATAAAGTAACTTTGTTATTTGATTAGTAAATAAGTTTAATTACATTTCCGCAGGTAGAAGTTAACTTCAGTCTCTGGGGATATTCGGGCGCCGCGGACTGTAGCAGCTGATCCGATGACTTTATACTTTATACATACAATAAATAGTTTGTTTAAAAGTTTAGAATCTGTTAACCTTATGCGTTGTAAATAAATGTTATCACGCTTATTTGTGGTTCAGAAAATAAAGCGGATATTTTACAGATATTTTTTTGGTTTAAAGCAATATTTACGTAGGTTTGTGTAGATGTAATTGCTATTGACGAACCTGATTAATCGATTCTTATAAGCGTAATGTACTTTATTAATAATACAATATGAATTAGCCAACAAGTGGATGAGTGACGAGAGTTTAAAGAGATAATCTCTAGAATTATTACTTTACGAGTTATATCATAATACAAAATGCCATTATCTT
This sequence comes from Hebomoia glaucippe, assembly GCA_025727935.1. NCBI lineage: Eukaryota > Metazoa > Arthropoda > Insecta > Lepidoptera > Pieridae > Hebomoia > Hebomoia glaucippe. The sequence goes on from JAOSYY010000015.1 coordinate 1,754, forward strand.
GTACCACGGGAAAATAAACTAGTATCACTTCATCTAATTAACAGAATATTCGGGAAAAAGCTTGTTCGGGGCTATATGAAATAAACGAGAAGGAAATTACACATTATTAAAGGGCGGGAGGCTTCATAAATAATTCTTACAATATTAACCCTGCAGCTTCCCGCTTAACATGTAATAATCCCTTCCGATATTGAGATTACAAAGACAATCCCATAAAATATTACGCGTATCTCGAAACCCACTGCTTCAGTAGCATCAGCAACCGCCAGCTCTCAGGGGATCCCGGTGTAATGTGACATTTGCTAAAAATGAATTTTAATATCCATCGCCGGGGTCGGCCTTGTACTACATTCACCTTAACGGTAATATCGCAACGATCTCTGTTCATTTCTGCATTTAGCCGTGATAATAGAAATAGATTTGGTTAATCCCCCAGCTATGATTCTACGCCAGTTGCTAATAACGGTATCATTTAAGGTTATATTATATATACGTATGTAGCAAGGTGTCGTCCACCACGATCCCCCACCCTTCTATCACCCGGTTTAGAATTGCTGATCGCCTTCAAATATCCTTTGTAACGACTTGTTGCTTACGGAATGAAAACGGTTTTAATGGAAAGTGTTGACTTTCAGCTTTTGAATGAGTAATGGACAGTTTATTTGGCCGGTCCAATCTCGCTTCGACGATTTGTAATTATTCCGGCCCTCACGCGTCGTCATTTCGCTGGACTCGGCCGTGTCTCTAATTTACTGTCTGGCCCTAGGAACAAAAATAAAATGTACTGTATCGTCCACTGCTTCGTTGTGTGACGACGCAATGTGGATAGATAATATTTTATTATTAAATGCTGGAAATCCGGATACGAATTTTGGGCAACATCTAAACTGTAATTATATACAGCTATACAACAGAAGTGTAGCACTGAGTAACTAAAGCATTTGTAACAACAACCGAGGTGTCAGGGCGACGCACGTCATTCATCGTCCATATCCTCTTGTCGTTATGATAATAACTCTGAAGCAATAAACTCAGTTATAAAACCATTAAGCAGAGGACAGTTCACAATCCCCTCGTTGGCTCTAAAAGGGGACACAATTCGCATTGTTCAACTAATTCTATCTAAAATTGAGGTCAATCGAAAGCTATTATAGACGTTGAGGACAAATTAAAAAGCGTAACAATTGTGTACATATGCGCAACATATCCCTTAAGTCGATACCCACTCGAGTGAATCTTCGTGAGATATTGTGAAGATCTGATCCATTGAGCTGAAGATATTTCTATTAGCTATTCGTCTGTGAAAACAATATGTTTGTGATTTGGGGTTTGAAATTGTAGCGAGCTCTATGTGTAGAATCGTATTGTTATAAGAAATATGTACTCGTATATATAACTATTTACTTTTTTTAAATGTATTTTCGTAAAATTAATTTTATTAAAAGTTGAGGTGGTTTTAATGATTTTGTTTAATTTATAATTAATACATAATGCGCATATTACGTATTTAAATTAAAATATTTCCAATGAACGAAACTGTCCATGAACACGTTCAATTATTCACCTTTACACCGCCCCATTAATTATAACTCTTATTATCTCATAATTATTATTGATTTTACTTGGGATACGACCAAAACGGTTCATCTACAAAAAAAAAAAGTTTAAATGACGTCATACATTAGGTACGTTAAATCTAAATATTTAGAATACGTAAAACTATTGTATTCTTAGTGGAGAAAATCACTTAATTACGAGTACTATATCATACTAGTTAAACAATTAAAATTACTATAGACAGCTATCCTTAAGTTAAAGTCACCGGAAGGTTACAAAAGGAGTAAGTGCTATCCGTTTTTCAACAGTTCTCACAGAGGTCTTGCTCGTAATTGTCGTAACCCGCTAACGTTAATCCATTCTCGATTAATGGGCTATCTAATAGTAAAATAGTTTTACAATTTAATCAATAGTTCCAGAGATTACCAATAAAAGCTTCAACTTTATTATAGATTTGTTAGTATAGATAATATAATGTTTTTATTTAATCAATATCCTTAAGCATTAATATTGTTGACGCTTTGGTGTTGCGACAAGTGTTTGCTTAATGTTAACGCAGACAATACGTAAGGTTGAGTGTGGTCATGTCGCCGGTGTGTCGCCGGCCGCGCCGCCGCAGGTCATACATTGTCACGTGTTAATTACCGTATGCTAAGGCGAGGTTTGTGGCACAATATATGGGTTATCGATGTCGTCTGGTGTTCACGCACTACTAGTTTATACATTTACGGTTGAAGCTTTAGTTTTTACCACACTTCGAATAATCTGTAAGTTAAGGAGTCTTCATTTGTGGTTTAGTCCTAAAAATGTATCTAAGATAAATAACACTTCTCTCTGACCTTTTTTTTTTAATAATATTATTTTAAACATCAGTGACAAAATTGTATTTTAAAATTATTTAATATTTATTCAATTTTTACCACCGACTCACAAAGCGTCATGGTTGACAGGTTTTATATACGAGATGTCACATTTCATAAGCATTTTATACATTCAGATATAGATGTTTTAATTTAAAATTAAAGGCTACAACACGCGGGGCACGCTCGGCATAGGCTTTTAGTAAAAATTAAAAAACTCATAAATAAGTGCAAGTAAAATACAAAAACTAGAACAATTATAATACTGTTGGTCGGAGCGAGGCACGCATTGTCATGCTAACGCTATGCAAACACTGCGCTGCATCACTTATTAAACATTTTAATATTTTCGCCGGATAGAACTTTGAAGTGGGTCGACATTATTATGAAAATATGTAAATCAAAATACACGGAATATACACCGGCACTCTGTTACATTCGAAGTAAGAGAAAGAAATGCACGAATCTTTATCAACGTTACAAAGCAAATTTTCGACTCACCTTGATAGAAATAACCTATGTGCGATATTTAATACATATATTATTATTAAAAAATTATTTATTAATTATTATTATTATTCTTACATCTATAATTGAACTATGTACCAAGTAAAGTTCTCTGATAAGTAATTTTACTAATTTACTATTGTGTATGTGTTGTTCCGGTGCCTTATAAATAAATAAATCCTAAGAACTTCTCAGTATTTATTTAGTTACCTCTCGAAAATTAATTTGGTAAATGTATATATAATTCACGACTTTAGGAAACGTTTTACTTTATGTGAACTTTATCCAAATCACTTCAAGGCAAAGGCCATAATAATTAAATTAGAAGCTCCTCAGAGAGATCCAAATCCTTTGTGTACATGAGTGCTTAGAGCTCCACTTGACACTATCGCAGCATGCGTTACCTGGAGCCGACAATTTATTGATCGTATTAATCTGTGTGGGCCACGGGAAAGCCTTCATCTTGACAGAGCCGGCTTTAACAATGTAACACGTCTAAATTATATAATCATTACATTAACATTGTTACTCTAATGTGTTAATCACTAGATATATTAAAACAATTTTCTTGTTTACCTTAGACCATATTATTAAATCACAAAGAGCACATTAAATACTAGGTTTTGCTTGTGACGAGCGATTTTATCAACCTCTTCTAGTTATCTATCATATTATTTTTGAGTTAATTGATTGTATGTACTGTATGTACACAACAATTGTATGTACAGTCACGAGGTTTCTACTGATTAACTAGATACATAGAAAATCTATCCAGTACTTTTGGAAACTAGCCTGTAGGGTCAGACGGACATAAAAATTAAAAGCATTTTTTTGTGTTCGCTTGCACTTTTCCATTTGCCAATAATAGTTTTTGACTAAATTACTTGAATCCACGTGATGTCTTCCGATTTATTATTTGTATAGATTATTATCAAATATATGACTCTATTAGTTTGTGATAACCATAGACACAATGTTGCTTCCTTGTCGTCAATGTTCATCTATCCTCAAATAGATTTCTAAATGTTCTGTTGGAAACGTTCCGTGTTACAACTCAGATAGCAGTGCCCAAAGACACAAGAGTGGATCAGATTTCGACGAATGTAATGTAAGATTGAACGTGCAACGAGCTAGAAGCGCACTTGCCTTTGGACTGTCGTTTAATATATACGAGAAATCGCATGCGGTGCATAACTAATTAAATTCACTTTGAGTTTGAATAAATGTTATGTATTAAAGCTCTCGTTATAAAAGCATAGTTAATGTACGTATGCGGTGACGTTATTACGTAATGCGGAGAATATAGATTATATATTAATTACATTAATTGGTACGTATGTGGGTATATATATTTGTTGTACGTTCCTTTTTGACTTAGACACAAATAGGTATCATATACATAATATTTTCAACATCATCTCTTGATTAACAAAAAGTTTTTGGATTGCATGACAACAGTCAGTTCTGTTCTTTCATTTAAGTTAAAGAAATAATTATGAGATCATTTTTATTCTTTCAATAATTAAGTAACATTTTATTGTTTCTGATTGTAACGTATTCTGCTCCTGTTTGATTTGTTTTTTTTTTTACAATTCAGAACCTTATATTACATTACTGTTATTAATATTATAGATTAAATATTATTTTAAGGGATTGAACTTATTTTTTCTATACAAACTCGTTATATTTGACAAGGTGTATTTAATGCCTAATTTGCAAAATATCTAGTAATTTTCTATTCATATGTATTATACTGGATGTAACATAAGTGTTTTTATACAAATAGCATAAAAGAGTTTTCCGTGACACATATATTTCAAATAGATCTAAAATATTCTAATTAAATAATGAATCCATCGCGCTGTAAGATTTAATATTTAAACATAACACGTATTCCAATTTTGTTCTCATCAGGTATTCCGAAGTGCGCTCCGAAATGTGGAAATAATGCACACCCGTAGGTCTCGCCGCTAATGACCGGCATTTCGGATGATACTTTGTAACGTATAACGATTCAATTGAAAATTACATTTTGTTTCCTCGTTCGTAATAACTGAGATAGTCCTGTTCTGTTTTTACTTAAAGGAAATTACTTACTTTTATTTTTTAATAATTTCGATGAAAAAACCCTCAGTTTTCAGTCGATGGTTATAAATCATATATTTACATGGAGCAGGAAAATAAAAGAATCTTTTTACAAATAACTATATATTTAAGTATATGAAGATATACATAGGTAACTTGGAGTGATAATCGGTACTGGGTGGAGAAATGAGTTGGGGCTAGCGAAGTTTCTAATAACACGTCAAGATAACACTGCTTTAAACATCTAACATTTTACATAATTATAGACCGAGTTCCTTAAGGACAATTTAGCACAACATATCCAATGATCAAACGGGTGTAAATAAATTGAAAATGTAAGAATACAGGAATTAATGTATGTTTCTTTCCCAGATATAATCTTAGATAATTACATGATTAGGATAAACGAAGAAGGTTAAATAGGATATTTAATTATAATTTTTTCTTTAAAATTTATATAAATGTCTAATAACTAGTGTCAATGAAACCACATTTCAAGTAAGACAAATGTATATAAGGTATGTATGCAGACAAAACAAAGGTATTATATATTTTTTACGAATCTCCAAGGGCTACCCACAATAGTTTAAAACACGTTTAAACAGTTGTAAGTTAAGCTGATGTTTGTGGAATCAGTAACAGTAGTTAAACAAGAAGCCATAAATGTATCGCAATCGTTGTTACAATATTATTAATCAAACTTTTTACAATTTTATACAATAATTATATTCGCGTCCGATAGTCATTATTAAATACACTATATTACTCGCCACCTATAACAAAAAAGAAAATAATATTATGCGGATTGTAACTGAGGGAAAAATAGATAATGAATTCAGTCTTTTGTATTTGTAAAACATAATAATGATATTATTTAAAATTATGTCCTACGTACAGCTTAATTAAATGTGGTAAGATTAAAAAAAATCCACGTATCATAAATTGATGTTTATATTTCACACACAAGATGCTATATAACACTATATTTATTTGCATAACAATTTCTGCCGTAAGCTGGCCATCGCGCGGTATAAATTCATCGCAGGTGTAGTTCACACGTAAATAACAACTTAATGTTATGTAAAAAAACGCGCAGTCTAATTATATAACAAAATAAGTAAATACGATACAAAAAAATCATATCTAAATTTACATGCTGAAACAATAATATTTCTCGACTTTATAAAAATACAAAATATATCAAAAGAACAGTATACTTGTAACAAAATCCTATCGATAAATTGTCTTATTCTAGGTCAAGTTGCTACACCCTTAGGGCATGTTGGTGTAGTTAACGAGGTCTTGGCCGTTCTTGTACATGGATGTGATAATTGGATCCAAGTTGTGGTACTCCTTGCCGGAGCGAGGCCTCAAAGTGCTTGTTGGCTGTCTATTTATTCTGAAAAATTAATGTAATTTAAGTATTAAGAATTGCTTCATAAGTAAAACCATTTGTATATTTACGAGTACATACCTGACGCCAGTTTGTGTGTCTGACGAAGATTGTGATGACGTCAAGGAAAGAGTTTCAATATAATCTGACATATCCGAAGTTCCACTCGATGTACTGTGAGTATCCATTACACCTGAAATATAAACACGATTAAGTTTCAGTATAACAATATTATATTATAAAATATTTTATATATACCTTTTACTTGTTTAGGTGGCAATACTGGTACTTCCGCTTCTGCTGATGAAGATTTCGCACGAATATTTGCCTTATGAATTTGCATTGACATGTCACGTAGAGGATCGGAAGATTTTGATTTCCTAGGTAAAGAAGAGTGGACGCAATTTAAAATACCTCCTCTCATTCTCTTTTGCAATATATAATTATATCTTGACTGTCCGGATGTGAGAGGCATTTCAAAATCTTGATATTCAGTGCCGTGCTTCATAGAGCAACTGGAAACGCCAGAGTCATTTGAACTGGATGAGTCTCGGTTTCCTCCTTTGCATGGAACACTAGATGACCTTTTAATTTGCGCATTATCCATGTGCTTGTTTCGTAAATGAGGCAAATCTTTAATAGAGCTATCATCGGATGTTTTATTATCAGATTCAGATAATTTGCAGCAGTTATAACATTCTCTATCGTCATCACAAGGGGATGATAGTCTATTTTCTAAAGCTAAGTTTCTTAAAGTTTCTAAAGAAGATGAGGTCAAATGACTACCTATGCTGCTGTCAAATTCATTCAAATCCTCGATAAGAGGAGCCGAGTCTACAGAACTTGATCGTTTTTGGATTGCGTCTCTGGTGATGTTTCTCGAGATATCTACATTATTATCCCTTAGTGCACTGCGGTTTAGTGTGGGTATACTTAGACTTTTTTCTATCTCAATACGATTCATTTTTTGTATTGGATGCTTCAAACTTTGTGACCAATTCGGGTTTGGGACCATTGGTGTATAACCAGGATTTGTTCCAGTTGCTCGATGTGTAAAGTCAATTTTTGAGTCCTTTGGTGGTTCCATAAGTAAGTATTCATCACATTTGCCTCGCACATTATAGAGTACACTTTTCGATGATTGACTGTGACCACATTTTGCACATAATTTTTGTTTTTTGGGTAGTGTTTTAGATGCAATATCTATATTGGCACTCAGTGCATCTAATTCTTTTTGAGTAACACCAGCTTTCTTTAATAGGTCTTTTGCATTTTCGTAGTATTCTAATGAGAGAGCAAATTCTAAATTCTCATAATTTGAGTACGGCCCCTCAAATTCCTTTTCATCGGACACATCCATGTTTTGATAGTTAGTAAAAACATGTTCGTATGATCCTTGATCAGAATCTTTACACGTGGATGTACTTTGGCGGTTAGTTTTTCTTGAAATATCTACCGTTGCATATAACGCGTTTCCTTCATCGGTATTATGAGGAGCTTCTGTATTTAATTTTTCATTACTAGAGGTTCGTTTGCAGTAGGGGAGGCCGATTAAGCTATTAGCCCAATTTGTCACTTTTTGACATGGACATTCTACAGGTCTTAAACTGTCATCACAATCGACAACAACAGGCTTCTTTTTTGATCCAAACTTTAATATACATCCACATTGTTTCTTAAGTACCAGAGAGCCTGGAGTAGAAGATTTTGTAACTTGAAATAATTCCTCTGGCAAAACTTGTTTTATTTTTTTAGGCGTATCGTAGTAATCTGCATTATCAACCTGAAACGAATTATTTAATAAGCTTCCTTGAAGTAGTTATATATATTTTTTATAATATTAATTCAACACTCACCTCGGTATGCAACGTTTTAGGAACATCATAATTTTCATAAGGTCCAACCTTGGGATTGTCTATAGTTACGGAAAAATCGTGTTCTTTTTCACAATCACATGATGACTGCGGAAGAGGTGCTGGAGGTTTTTTCTGATCAAATTGTGTTGGTTTTGGCGGTCGATCTGGCGGCTTGTCTTTGCAGTTACACATCTTTAAATTTTTCTTTATCTCCCTGGGAGTTAAATATTCGGCACTGTTTGATGAGTTTTCTGAGCTACTTCCGGGCACTGCTTCCATAGTCCATTCAGGATTAAAATTTGTTCCTGGAGTCAATGCAACAGTCGATGAGCGTGAAATTGCTCCAAGTTTTGTCTGACAGTTACTGCAACGTTCCAGAGTTACATGATCAGCTCCTTCCCAAGGTGCTTTAGGTGTATTTAAATCAGATATATATTCTTGCTCTTGAAATCCCCTCTGTTCATCAGATGGCCAAAAAGAAGAACTCTCTCCACAGTCTTCTCCGAAATAGTTTTCTTCGTAGAGAGCACTGGCAGAGTCTGGCATAGATTGTTCGAATGTTTGTGTATTTAAATCTGACAGGCGCGTATTTGGCCTTGTTTTATTTCTTTCAACACCTGCAAAGTTGTAAAATAAATTTTAATAGTTTAATACGATGATTATTATCTTTTCAACAGAACTAAAAGAAACATAGATGCGATTTCCCAGTGTTCCTAATAATTTATTGCAAGCTTTTGTGGTTTTTATTTATAATATAGTTTATTTAAGGTATATTATGAGGATAGCCAATGTAGCTGTTTACCTGTGTTACTACGTTTTGGTTTCGAAGTAGAAACATTGCCGTGTGCGGCTTGGTTAAACGCATCTGTGATATCTTGAGCTCGGTCAGTCATAAGCAAGTGGAGGCCCTCGCCCTTGCCGCAATGGGAACCACCTTCGAAGCAAAATCGACCTTCCACTACACCGTAGCGCCTATAAGATATATTAATTTTCAAAAGTATTTAATTTAAGCTTTATAAATACAGAGGCGCTGTAAAGTTAAAACTGTCAGGATTAAACCGTCAGCTTAGCGACAGACACAAAAATACTCATACTCACACGCTTACGTTTATACACTAATTTTAAAAGAGCTTAGCTAATATTGCCAAGCTACCTCATGTATAGTCATCGTGTTAGGTGATGTAATGAGGCGAAAAGTGGACGGCACTGAATGTACTTAATATGTATAAATGCTTTAAATGTCAATGTGTTTTAGTTTTTTTTAATCCACTATCAAGACTATATTAACAACTACTTTTCTCGGGGCTTTGTTCGCGTTCACCTCAGTTTGTCAACTATTCCTAGTAGTGTATCAAATTATTTTTGAGTACATTAATTATATTTACACATACGCAGTTTCTTCTAATTTATTATATGTATATAGATAATCAAGATAAATAAACATATTATTTAAACCAGGCATTCGTTTAGGAAGCTGTGAAGTTATTCGCCATGAATTTCCTAAAACCGTCACATTGTCGCGAGTGCAAAGCGATGCTGTCGACCGCTGCTTTTATGTTCAACGAAGCACATTAGAAAGGAACTACGTATGAGTTAGTAACCGCAACCACAGTATGAAAAGAACGATATGAGCAGTTTGTAATATTTAATTCCATCGTTTATCTTACGATAAAAAGACAATAAGATGCGAACTATGATTATGAAATTTCAATCATTAACATTTTCGGTTGCATATATAACTACGAGAAAATAGAATCTATATCTAACTTGTAATTTCAAAATCAGACAAATTATCTCATATTATGTTTGTATAAAAAAATTGTTTTACTTTGCAATTAGCATGTAGCATATTTTTTTCTTTACTGTTGTTACGTTATCTGTGCCGTAACTCCTACCGTTTTGCTGTATATTTTGAAACTCAGCAATTTACAGCTTAAACCGTGTAAACGAGAAGTTAGCTTATAATGGGCGCTAACACAAAGAGAACTTTCATACGAAGCACAAGTATCTATTCGGTACGTCCTACAGAACGCCTAATTGCTGTCTCGTACTCGCTAACCGGGCACCGAACTGACTGTAAGTCATTGTTTCGCTACTAACTGCAAATATGTGGTAATTTTACTTGAACGATATTTGTAATCACAGGAGTTTTAACTACAGTTTTACTGTTGACTACACTTGGAAAGCAAGTAAATCCTACGAAAACGCAATATTTTATTTGAATAAATTATATATATCTGTTAAAATATTAACATTTCTTTTAAGAAGCGCCACTTATTAAAAATATTTTTCTAATGGCTATATAAAGCATCATAGTATGAAGTTTCGTGATATTTACATCGTTAAACATCAAACTCTTAAAAATATGCATCACATTCTGGCAACACGCGCGGAAGTATGGTAAGGCCGCGGTCGCACTGAGTTGTGAATATTCTATTACATTAATCACATGACAACAATGTATTTGTATGAAATATGTTGCCCATAGGCAAATTTAGTGCGTCATATCGAAGTTTCCCGTTCAGTAATACGAATTAGGGAAATTAAAAGAAACTTTTCTCGCTCCATTCCGTGAACAAGACTTTATGCGCTTCTCAAACAACTCCTCAATGCAACCAGAGCCTTAGGTGGCGACGGCGAGGCGCAGGCAAGATGGCGGACCGGAAGTCGACACCATTAACTCTAGACGAACTACATAAAGCAGATGCCGTTTATGGGCCACCGCGAAATGATCAAGTTTTATTGTGGCATATATCAGATGGCGGTTTTAAACGGACCCGTCATACGATTTTATTATCTTTGTGGTTTATGTACGTTTTTATCATTTGCTGTCGCCCACGAGGAAACAACTTTGTGACGTTTTGACAAAATTATAAAACAACAAACGCACTAACTGGTCACTTTTTTAACGATTAACCGACATCTTTATGTAATATTAAGTTGTTTAATACTTACCTTAAGTGGGCAAGCTCCCATATTCCTAGAACTCTTGGAGGTACTCCGCTCGTCAGTGTAAATCTTCGCCCGTGGAGATGTAGTCTTGCCGGACCAGCTGGCAACTTCTTAGAACCTCCGTTCCCGATCATCACTAGGAACTGTTTTGGAGAACCAAGCTGACTACCCACTTTCACCTGCCATGCAATCAATCTCTCTCTAGACTCAAAGGCCAGAACTACGATCACATCTTGGCATATAATTGCGATAGTATTCGATTCCTTGTCCAACGTAAAGCCTGATTCGAATCCAAGGAAGTGTTGAAGGGAGAGTGATGCTTTAGTTTGTCCCTTTTTGTATCTGTCCTTGGGATCTCTGTACAGCTGCAGGTGAAGACAGTCTACAACAAAGAGAAGTACGTTGATTTAAAATCTTATTTACGGTAGTAATTTACTAAGATTCAATATTATCAACGTGGCGGTTGTACAAGATAGATAACCCAAAAATCATATGCGGAATCCTAAATAGCTAGTGCCTCAAATTGCATGTCGACAAAGTGAGTAAAGTACATCTCTTTCAATTTCTTGGCAGTTCGATAATGAAGCCGCAGCGTGCCACCGGCCCAGTGCAGGTGCAATTAGTACCGGGAATCAGGCCAACGAGCTAGTCGCCGCGGCATATACAAGCGCGCGTTACCTTGCTTTGTACGTACTCAAGCTCACTTTGATCTACGCGCAGTAACTGGATCAAGCTTACAGGTCTAGTATAATAAGTGTTCATTCAAATTCGTTTTGGTTAACTTAGCGATAGGCAAAGACTACACTCTACATTTGCCGTCATCAGTTGATAGTATGTACTATACTTTAGTACATTGAAGCTAATCAGATGATGTGTAAAACCTTGATAATGTAATCTAGTCAAAATTTGTGTGTAATAGAGAATCTACACATAAGTTTTTGACAAAGTTGACGTATATTGTTAAAGCTAATGATATAATGAACAATGACTCGCACAATGTGCGCGCTACATCAATAACCGAGTACCGGATACGGCGTATAACGGCCGGATAAAAGCCGAGTTGTGTTTTGTTCGGTGCCCGGGCCGCCGAGTGCTTCGGTCGAACCGGATGATAGTTTATGGATGAATGTGAACTTATTGTTAAAAATACTATATAAGATATATTCGGAACTAAAAGTGCATTTGACTCGTCTGAAATAAATATGATGTAGCGTTACAGTCAAGCTAATTTTACATATTTGCAAGATATCTGCTTGAAGTTTCATATTTTTGTGAATCGTTCGTAACAAGTGACTGCCAGACGGGGAATTTCTAGGCACGTATTATCATAATTTAACTGTAATAAACTTTTTAAAACTTTTATTAACAAAATATGTAATTTTAGAGCACGACATTATTACAACAGTTAAAAGGTGCTCCTAATTGAGTTACATAAGAATAACCTACTTACCCTTTGAGAAACTAATTAAGTAATGTTTAAAACTACATTTGTCATTCAAATGAAGTTCCTTTTTGGTTCTAACGTTGGAGTAAAAAGGGTAACCTAATTCCCATTCCTACTTGCCGTTGATAGCTGCCACCGGCCACTTTGTTGGATGTATAATACTTTATGCTCCACACTTTTCATAGCTAACTAAAAGCCTATTGAAACTTAAAATAAACTCTATTCCCATTTCAAACAAAAGTCAGTTTAGTAACTAGTGTCAAATAAGAAATATTAGTATTATGATCTCTCATATTCACATTATTAAGTTGTAAGAATGGCTTGTGTTGTTCACGGAACAAGTTATTTATGCTGAAGTAAAGCTTCAGTGCTCGACGCAGCCGGGGGTCAGCTTCTGGGAGATATTTCACAGTAATTAATTAGCGTCTACAACTCGGCCGTACTTCTGGAAGTACCCTAATTAGTATTAAAAATGAGAACACTAATTTTGTCTGTCTGCACTTTGTGTAGCTCTCACAGTTACTTAGTGGACTTTAATTGATATTATTACGCTTCTTTGACGTTTTTGTACTACACTACGCTGTTTTAGTGAAAGGGTGAGCGGGCTCGGTGAATTACTGTAATTAAGGGTTTAACTTTTCTATTCGTTAATTACGTATTCGTAAAACAGTATTTTATACCTTTAGTACTGACTATTACTCTTGATAAAGGTTGTTAGGATTATGTTACAGAACTATTGATTACATTTAGAGTCTATAAGTAATAGGTACATTAAAATAAGTTAAAAAAAATCATATAATAATAATAACATATTATTATTATTTTGTAAAAATCAGGGGCTTATAGGATATTGCAGATGAGTTAATTATTAGAAAAGGTAAGTAAGTAGTGGTAATAGGGGTTAGTGATTTCGGTCACTTCAGAGTCACATATAAAATGGTTTCTTGACACAAATATTTTTATTAGAATGTGCGTTATTAGCATAATAACTCGTTAACCTAGTTGCTTTACAAGCAAATACTCGTAACTAGATGTCTAAAAGTGGAGAGTAAACTAAACAAAGGTTCTCGAACTAGTTCAGACGTTGTGAACAGCTCGTGCCACACTCAACTGTAATATTCAATATTTACATAATCATTATTAGCCTGTATTCGTATAGCGCTGTAATTATTTGCGTATCAAAGCAAACCATTCGAGTTAGATGAGTGATCTGTTTGCGACTCTCGATGGGATATTTTAAACAGAGTAAATATTTCATTTAAATTGAGATTCATCATTATTTTGCGTTCATAAATATTTAGAACGAATGAGTTGAAAGGATAAGAAAGTTCCAATAATAACAATAGGCTAATTTAAAATTCAATCTGATAATTCCTGAAATCAGTTGTTAGAAACAACGAGCTCAACTGTAAACTCGTCCGCGTCACGGTGCGGCCCCTTTCCGTTTTTCCTGAGAGACTCAAATAAGGCTTTAGGAAACTTTGCGAATACATTAGCCCGAGCGGGAGCTGACAGCGGAAGACGTTCCTCAGGACTCGGAGTTACTCTAACTATCGGTTTCGTCGCGATTCCCTCGACATTTCGGTAACTTGAAACCTTAACGAAGGACTACCTGTATATATTATTCATCACCAGTCTGTGGGGCCACTATGCGACTGGTTGAAACGTCTTTAGTTACTTTATCAATACCTCTAAGTTTCCAATAGGTCAGCCTAACAAGACAATATAAATATAATAAAGATGAAAATATTGTTGTCTGTCTATATCGTATTCATATTTGCATAAATTTCATGATTACAGATTAAGATCTGAAATTCAGAAAAGGAACGATATGTTGAAAATAAGTATATATAATAATAACTTGATTTCTTATTCATGCATTAGCATAAACTAAGTAATCATTTTACTATTTTTTATGGTTTATTGTTTATAATATATTAGCCGTAGACGTAGATTTTGACATAGAATAATAAAATATCATACAAAAATAAATACTTTAAACCATATTGTGTCACAAATTTGGTAAGTTTATTATAATACAGCGCCGTTGTCGTTGTCTAGCGAACATGATAAATTTTATATTAAGGATATACTTTTGAAATACCTCCATAGTACATAATTGACATTTTTAAATATGATGAAAAAAGTGATGATATACGTTTATATGTCGATATGTCTGTAATATTGTAGGACTTAATTAGTTACTTAAAATTCTCATTCCAGTCAACGTTGTTATGTAATGTTTTTATATTATATATTTTGTGCAATGAAAATAAAAAGATAGAAGAAGTTATATTAGGAAGCTAAATCCAATCCGTTTGAACATTTCATGCGCTCGTGACGCAGGCAGGTGCACAAATTTAGCGGTACAGTGGCTACAATAGCCGCAGCCGCCATCAATCTGCGCGCAAACAAGAGCACCCGCTCGCTCGCGCGGTAGGCTCTCCACACGCAAACGGCTCGCACGTAACTTATCATAATAGTTTTTAAATGAATACTCTAATTAATAAATCTATAATGAAATTCCAATAAGGGTATAAAGTATATACGCACGTTAGTCTTATATCGACTATAAATGCGTGATTTTTACTTTATGTAGACGTATTTCTAGAAATATGTTTTTCAGTTAAATAAATTTAATTGATCTCTGTTTTATGTGTACGTGATAGTTAGTATATAGGGTACGTACTTAAAAGAAGAGCGGAGTTTATATAATTTTGTGCATAAGTTTATTTGTTTAGGCCAATCCGAAAAAGCCGAGTCCCAAAATGATCTAATTCTGCCAGCACCTTTACTAGATATAAAACTAAATAGAAAGCTTAAAGTATATGGAATAACTTAGATAACTTTTATTTCATAATTACATTATTGCGTCTAAAATATGGCACCCAACTTCCAGCTGATAGTAAAATTCTATGAACTTATACTAAAATAGATGTAAATTGTATACATTCACTACGTGCAGACATTTTTTTTAATATTATATATGATTAATGCTCCTGCAATATCACTTATTGCACAAATTTGTGATAATTTCTAAAGAAAATTATACATTCTTATTTTTCAAATTTTAACATAATATGTGCTTTAAACATGTGCATCTAAGTTATTGTATCTTATAGTATTTATGTAAAATAGCCTATCGAAGGTCCTTTATCAAAATTGAGTACATCGATCGCAGAGGAGCGTTCGCGTGTGATCAACCTTTACGGCGCGTCGCTAATCAACGATGCGATCTGTTTGCCGAATTTATTAACCAATGGCTAAATGATTACCATTTAGCGCGCGTACGGGCCTTTTAATTATACATGATTTAAAGCTTTGTTATTATCGCTGGCGTTTTGTGATCGGACACCGCATTTCATGCTGCGAGGAGTTTCAAAAATTTCATTATCATGCACGTTATTTGTGGTCAAGCCATCGAAGTGCTCGGCTTATGCGACCTCGTTCATGTTTATTTGTAATCGGCACGCATATATTATCAGTTTTAAAAGTTTAAGTGGCTTTTAAGTTTTCATTTAACTTTCCGAATATTTATTTTACGTAGTATTTATATGTTAGCTGCATCTTAAGCCAAACTATTTTCAATCAAAACTCTGGAAAAGGACTTATTAATTTTTTTTATTATAATTTTGGGTCGCTAAGCTATTAATAATTTAATCAATGTCAACGTTATATCGAATCTGAAAACAAAAAGAGAATAAATAAAGGTAACACTATTTTTTTTTACTTTAATTCGCTTAATAACAAAATAAAACTATGTATCACACCATTACATCTCTTTAATTAAATAAATAGGTCGTAATTCTTGAAATTGTAATTTTCATTACGATAAATTTGTTTACACTCTGTACAAGTTCTATAAAAAATGCACTATAGTAATTTCAATCATAAAATTTTCATACTGGGCACCTTATATTAGATTCTTGAGAGGTGAGATCCAGAAATCAGTTAAAATTTACCATCAAATTATGTTGGTATTGATCTAAACATAACATTTCAAAATCGTTTAAGACACAAAAACATTGATATTAATTGTCGCGTCGTCAGCGCCCTGTCAGGCTGGCAACACATTTACGCACATTATACTCTTTTACGAGCGGATATTGTCATCGATCACAATATGTGCTGATTGTTTGTAACTGTTCGATGTAAATTAAGAAAGATCGAGTCATTGATGGGCGTATGGGGTCCGCGCTATTTACGGTTACACGTGCAACCTGTATGAATTTTGCCTTGGTTATTTTTTCATATACTATGCTTTTAACTCTTCTATAATTTATTTTATAAATAGTGCTTTACATTGCCTCGGGTTTTATTCCGGGCCAACGTGTTTTTACATAGCTTTTTTCAAGCCGTTTAAAAGAAAAACTAGGATGCCACAGCTTTTTCGCCAGTTACACATTATCTTGAATAAAGATAAGACTCTTAATCGACTATGAGGGATAGATATTCATTGTTATACTGACTAAAATAACAATAGAATTATAATGACAATTAGAAAAAGATAGTAAGATGAATAATTATTGTTCATAATATTTATTTATGTATCTTCTGTCAACGACAAACTGCGTTGAATTAAAGCGGCTCTTATAATACATAGAGCGGTGATGATACCATTGTTATCTTAAAAAGGAGATGTCACCAAAGACCGGGTGGTCGCGTGACGTAAGAGGATCAGAGCATATTTGGCGCTATCGACTGATCTCAGGCAAATATCGACACATTATTCCGATCCGATTATAGCGACGCGCGCACTAGCGCTGATGCGATTTGACGAGCAATACATGCGCTAAGCACACGTGGATGTGGTATTTAATAAAAACAGCGTGAACATAATTGTAGCCCCGAAATAACGGTGGATCTTTAATTAATCAATTAATAATAAAATTTTATGACAAAGTGAATACTTTAAAAAAAAATTATAAAAAGAACAAATCGTTTGAGTGGCAGACGTCTATATAATGACTGATTTATAAAACTTTTTTTTAAGCTCCTACTCAATAATAAACAACTTTCAAAAAACGAGCATATTCTTTTTTGAAAGGCCAGAAACGCGTCTCCTAGACCTGATCTTGCATATGTCAATGGGCGACGGTAATGGCTTGCCGCATGCTCGTTTGCTCTCCTATTATATAAAAAAATAAGGAAAGTAAATAAAGTAAATAAACATTATACTATTAGCACGAATCTCTTAAAAATGTTACCCAGAACTAAACAGACTGTTACGAAAACACAAAAACCAATTCAGTCCGCTACAGTAAAACGTTATTCACTTCCTTTAATTACTAAAAGTGCCATATCCGCAATTCGCTCACGGTGTACAACTCCTTACATAGTCGGCAAGGATCATTTATCTCAGTTTGGCTCGCGCCCAGCCCCCGGCTCTAGGGGCAGGGCTGGGGGTGCACTGGCGAGGCAGGCGCCGCTCGCATTATAGCAACTGTATTCCCTACGCCTTTCGCAGTTAACACTGGACCTAGAAATACATATAGTATATCATTACTTTGACCTAATGCATTCTTTGGGCAAAGTAGTACTAATTACATTTCGGTGTTATGAAAATAATATATGTTTTATGCGTTAACATTCCAAGTTAAATTGTAATGAAAGCGAAACAAAATGCGACGTAAATGGATTGAAAGGCGCTTAATCGTAACATTTGCCTATGAGAATACTACCCAGGTCTCGCACGCATGAGCCTAGACGGCATTAAGGGTTTTAAACATTGTTTGAGTGTAAGTAGAAACTAGTAGATAACATTAAATATAGCAACATATTGTATATAAATCTTTGTTTTTATACTCGAAAAAAACTGATAAAATATAATCTATCACAATTAATAAGAATGTTTACATTACAAAAAATATTTATTATTTGTATTTTTACTATATATCTACAATTTTAATGTAGAGTATAATTATATTAAAAATTCCAGTAGGTCATTTTAGCTTCTATTTATAATAATAATACGAGTATTTGGAATTCGCAAATATTTTATGACCATTTAAAAGTGATTACGTACATCAAATTATATATTACGTAACTTACTATTCAGTCAGTTACGCTTCAAAGTCATCGACATCTATAAGTAAACAGAGGATAATTAATTTGGACAAGGCATTCCAAACAAGAGGAATTCCTCAATTAATCAGCAATAGATTTGTGTAATCCTCAAAGCGGGCCGCAACAGTGCCGCAACTCGCTTCACACGTCACCGGACAATCTACACATATGCCTGCTCATTATATTATGTATTAGTGTAGACGAATCTAAAGGAGTTGGGAAAATTAAATAATTTTAAGTTATGAAGACGGAAACCGCCGAGCGTGTAGAAGTACTTTCTCCTTCGCAGCGCCTCCGTCCTCAAATTTACATTGTTACGACCCCATGGTACGTTGTATTTGCTATAGTTTAGATAGACTGTCTGATGTGATATTTTTTTGGACTACAAGTATTAAAGGATAAGAGTATCAGTTTTGTTTTCTATCATACATTTAATTTCTCAATTAAGTTTTTTATAATGGATATAAAAGTGAAATACAAAAACGTAAAAACAAAAATAAAAATAGTAAAAAAACTAACCTGGAAAACCACAAACAGCGGAGCTTGTCCCAAGATAGTGATGGTTAGGGCCGCAGAGAAATAAAGCTTCTGATAATACGTGCTGTGTCCAGGAGTACTGCTTTTTACACGTGCCCCTTGATCGAACCATCAAGCGAGAGACTTTTTAGATGTTGGTCAAGACTGTTCGCTATGAGACCGTTTACGTTAACAACTACAGGGACAGTGATCGTCGAATCCACATCCCACAAAGCGGTTATCTCGTGAGCCAAGTCCAAGTATTTGCTAAGCTTGTCCTTCTCGGCCTTTACGGAATTCTCATCATGCGGGATGATGACATCGATGAGCACTGCCTGGCGTTTCAATCGATCTGTCCATACGATATCAGGTTTATTGGCAACAATAAATCTATCCCTAATGAGAGATCGATCCCAATAGAGTGTCGCAGGACCATTTTCGAGAACTGGCACCGGTATGTACTTATAGTACGGCACCTCGGATTCTATAAGATCGTATTGAATAGCAAGTTGCTGGTGAATAATTTTGGCTACAAGATTTGTTTTGTTATTATTAAACCATAACAGTAACAAGTAAATGTAGTTAGTTAAAACAATACTTTATCATATATTGCATAAGGTTCATACAATTCCGTATGTGATTTGGATTTGGACACTTATAAATAATTTTCATGTCAATATATTACCGAAATATTTTAAGCGGGTTTCATTAATAAACTTTAACTAATTCATAGAAATAAAGATTTATGTATCGAATTGATATTGGCACGTGTTTATAGTTACCCAAAAAGTGCAATATGTTTGTAAAAACATTAAAGAAAAAGACAAGGTCATCTAATAATGCTCTTGAATATATTTGGAACTAAGTATGACGAGTTAAACTAAGGTGAATCTTGTTTATCATTAAATGTGTTCCTTTCTATTAATATTTCTGGCAATTAAGTAATTTGTTTATTGAAAATAGTAATTCTCTCATAATCTTGCCGTATTCATGGAATGTCGTGATATTTCACCGACGATGAGCCGCGACCACCCTTTATCAATCTTCCTTATAATTAATTAGCCATAGACAAATCGCCAGCTACGCTCGAGAAAATACCTTAATTAAAACCGTCAGAATCAATTTACAAACTTCAAAAGGTAACAAGAAATAAATTCATAAACATCGCTTTGATCTCGAAACTTCCAATCAAATTAATGCGAGAATTTATAAGCTCGAATAAAAACCTGGATCTTGAATAATGAAATAACGACAAGAAAAACGTAAATGTCGCTAACGAAGCCTTTTTTGGACCTATTTTATTTGACCGCGAGTAAATAGAAACAGTTTGCACCCCGTTCGGAAATAGACCTTATGGTGATCGGATTAAGAATCGACCAGTAGCAGACAGTTAGTCGATTTGTACAGCCGTGTTTTTTCGCTAGAGTCTTTTTGTATTTCAGTCGTGTCTCGTTGGTTTTGAATTCATAGTTGTCGTGGAAGCGGGTACAAGATTGTTTTCTTTCAATCGATTCAGAGTCGTATTCGAAGCGACAATTCTTTCGTTACACGGGAAAGAATGAGTTCCTGTTTACGGACAACAAAAAAGGTTCGACTGTGGAGCGTACAGAGCATTCTATGAAATCAAAATCGATCGGTTCGTATCGTAAAACGTACATTCAGTTTGGGTTTGTTCTTACATCTACTTAAATCCTTATTGATGAGAATAAGGGAAAATAGATCAAGAATTTTCCTTTGTTGTTTTGACAATAGTTTATCCAATCATAAATAAAGTCAGTGTTACGAATTTTTATGCCACCGTTCGCAATTTTTATGAAGTAAACTCTAGTCAAATTCCTTATAAAGTAAGTTAACACAAATCCAACGGGTTTGGGTGTTGTTAACGTTGGTATCATATTAATGGAAGAAGAGTAATTCGCAGTATATGTAACGGTAGTTGTATACACGAAGTAGACTGATTACAAGAGTGATATCACCTATTATCATCTCCGCAGCACGTACTCGGCAGACAGAAGAGAGTAATTAGATGTTACAGTTGTGACAAATTCGAAGCATGTTGGTGTTACGTCTAAGGGATAGGCGGAACGTGGTTTAGATCTTCTTCGTTAATGGAGTCGTATGGTCGATAATGTCTCAAGTGGTGATAGACACACTGATATAATAATAAAGTTTTCAGATGTTACTGACATTTCAGAAAAAAAATATGATCGTTAATCGTCAATTTCTATATCGGTGCTATATCACTTGTGACTTGCCCCAAGCGGGGGTCAAACATTAATTTAGGCAAACGAGCTAGGAGGCACGCGGCGACCTCTCATTTAGGCGACGGTAATTAAATGAAAATAACTACTCGTAAAAATTCCGCCTAGATAAATGTAATTTGTAAAACACACGACTGCGTAATTCAGGATTAATTAATTAACTAAGCAAATTTCTCCTGCGAATTTCTGTGGAAATTAATATAAATATACGTCGAAACGTGCTCGCCTTAATGAGCTTTACTAGTCCTCACTTCGTGTGTCAATATTAATGTTAGATGAAAAATTTACTTGTCAATTTTTCTTCAATTTCTTCGCACAATATTTTATATATTCGATTCTATTTCACCGATTTCTTATCAAATGTAGTGGTATATTGTATCATTCGAGTCTATAATATTCTTACCGATGAAGATCTCTTTTCGCGATTTATATTTCGAACGAATCTTAATACGCTATAATTAAGTCCACTCGCGGCCGTGTGTCGTCTGCGGACCCCCTCTTGGCTCTCTTAGCCTCGCAACAGATCCCGACACAGCGTGGTATCCTCACGAGGGCCCTCGAGCTACTTATCGAATTACCTTGTTTACAAGATATCTCGTACCCGCAAGCTGCGAACCTTTGAATTTTCTATTGCATTTACATAATATATTATTGTTTGCCTGATTTTTAAACAAAGTGTACGAATAGATTTTGTAGCGAGTTCTTTGTATGATATGATTTATGGAGCGTTGTGTGAATAGAACGTACGAATGACTAAGCGTTTCATCCAGTTGAGCTGATAAGTTTGCTTATTATCTACTAGATAAAAATATATCTATTTGTATTAGCCGCGGGGCTACGTTAAAGTATATCGTAACACTGTACTGTAACAAAGATTTTAAATAAAAGAACCAGTTTAAAGAAATTATAATTGTTTACTGAATTTTAACAATCGGGCTATAAAGCATACGACTGGGAGATTTTTTTTATGTTCAAGTCATGTGATCTGTTAATGTTAATAAGAGAGTAAAATAAAATTATAAATAAACAAAAACTTAGTCCCTATTTATTTTTATTTCATGAATTAGCTAGACGAAGACTTACGGTTCCATAGCCGTGTCGGTCAGCGCGGAACAATTAACGAGGTAAGTGGATCACTCCCGCGGGCCCTCTCACGTCTAATTCTCTGCTTCTCAGATAAAACTGCTGCTACACTATTGTGGTTTTGACTTATGTAATTGTAGGGATGCCGCCTCCGAATGAAATTTAATATCAGTATTAACTGAATTCTAATGATTTATTTTGAGAACCTATTTTATGTATTCACAGTTGTACGTTAGTGAAATAGTAAATATATTTAAAGTGGTATCAAGGGGCTGGTTCGATTCGCCGTACAACATGATTTTACTTTTATTCCAATGCAAAGAAGAAAAATTCTTCTTAACGATCACTTAAGCTCACGATACTTTTAAGACAGTACTAAAAATAGCTGTGTACTGATTAAATATCGTTCAACAAATTGACTATCAATATTTGTCATATCACCTCTACAGTCGCTACGGGAGAGAAGCATAAAAATTTGACTAGCTAACACATAACAAACAATCCTATCGTTCAACCCTCACGCAGAGCAAACCAAAGTGGGCTTTTTATGTAGTAACAAAAACTTCGCAATTCGTCAAAAGAATGTGAACAGATGATATCAGAGCGCGGGCCTGGCTATTAATATCGTTCAAAAACATTGTTTGCAGAGGATCGCCACGATTTATAGCTGCCTTTCAACCACCCTCCACTACTCTTCCTCCTTTCAGTACCGCTTTGCTGTACTGTGTACAATAAATAGCTTTATGTAGTATAAAGCTTGTTTTTAAAATATTTATTATTATAATATCACATAACCCTACAACCAAAGGTATTGGTATATCTATCTTGAAATATCAATGATGTATTGTTTACCTACTCCTTAACATAGTTAATATATTTTAAATAAAGCCGAAAATGGAAAAATACCCTACGTAAAAATCATGAGTCAACAGTGCTTCGCAAATCAATCAGAATATAATTATTTTTCTAGATGCTTTAATTAAAATATAAGTATACATGATTATGTAACGTATTATAGAAGGCTATGTTCTACTTCAAATATCTGCCCGTACGAAGAATTTGTAAACGAACATTGAGACTGTAGATCACAACTGTACAAATTTAAATAAAATATAATTTATTGTTAAAAAAAGTCCTGATATGTTTAAATACTGCAAAGTGTTCAAACGCTTTTCGTAATCAATTTTGAATAAAGAAACCTTAATGTCACCGCGACGAAGAACCAAAATATAAGTGTATGTTTGCGAAGTCCCAAATTCATGCATTCTAAAAATTTCGTCATAATAAACAAATGGACAAACCACCATAACGATTATAGGAAGTAGTTTTCACAAAAAAATAGTTTTATTCTCTGATTTTATATTTTTATCTTCTACTTTTTATAAGTATTAAGTTAGTCATGATGGGTTAGATCAAATGAGCCGTGTCACCCGTGACATTGGCCACTAGCTGTACCAAGGAATTGATTCAAATAGACTGAACTAAGCGAGAGATTTGAACCGTGTTGTATAGCGGTATTAAGCAGTTAGCCCGGTCGGCGGCGGCCGGAGCCGGTTGGAGCCGGTCTAATCCGGTGCGATTCAGTGCACGCAATCTGATCGCTCGTAGAGTCGTAGCGACGAGCCCGGATTTACGTTATCAAGCCAAAAACGATGCTAACCTGTTTTTATTTATTTACATTAAAGTAATAATTGCAAAATTTATTATACTACGGTGTCGTACATTAAGGCAGTGTTCTATACATCAATACTAAACTAATCAATCAAAATATTTTTTCCTACATTTACATAAAATGTTATAGGTACAACCCTTATAACAAAACCACAATTTATTAAATGTTTGTCATTTTGTTCCAGTTTCTCTAAAGTGTTTGAAAAATAAAAGGATACGTACAGAATCGTAAAAGCCCATGTAATGCGGTTGGTCTGTTTTATTGGCAAATGTTTGTTAGCTTTCTTTTGATCCTGAAAAATAATTATTCATAAAATTAACTCAATTGGAACCAGCTCCAAAAAATCCGTTCCTTTTAAAGTTAAAACACTTTAAAACTACTGGACTTATCGGAATTGGACTACAACGGTTAAAAGCGGTTTTTCTTTCTATATAGTTCTAGGATACGTTGTTTGTGGATTCCATTGTCCCTTTTTAATTCCTTTCGATTTACTGTTGTTCTAGGTTTATTTTAAATAAACTTACTACAGATACGCTCAGTTACTGTAAAACAAAAACCTTTTTCAGTTCTTTTTCGTAAAATCTTAACATTTTCTTGTTTAAACTTCCATCAATAAGCCTAAATGTATTTATGACCGTTATGCCACATATTTTTAGATTTTTTTATCGCGAATTTATAATCGTTTTGGTTTTTATCCTTTTGATGTGGAATAAGATATCTTTATAAAACGTTTTTTGAACCGCAAAATAAGCACCGAAACTCTCTTACCCACAGTGAGTTTGAGTATCACCAATATCACGCTTATGTACTTATATCTATAGGTTCCAAAAACGATAAGGTCCGGCAATCGACGCGCACAATGGAGGCCGCCGGATAATCAAGACATCGACTCTTTTGTGGACGGACTCGTTACTGGACTATTGTGCGCCAACCCCTCAACCTTCCCCACCGTCTTCACCAAACGACCGACTGAATTTAAGAGTGATTGATCAGCCTCAACTGATATTTATTAATTCGATTAGGTCCCTGGAATTTAGTTGTTTTAAGCACATATTAGCGTTGTTATCAAATTACAATTATTTGTCTAGTTTAGCTCAGCCGTAATATTATTAGAATGTCAATGTTCTATTAGATATAAAGCCTATATTAAATATTATTAACCAACTTTTCATGAATTTTCTGATATTTTTGCCGGACATATAAAATTTAGTATGGTTTTCTTATCCACAAAACCTATTTGCTAGCAATTCCAACTCTTTAAATAGTTTGATCCATAACAATCGCATTTATAGTGGTCTTCCTACAGTCGATAGAGCGCTCACTTCTCACAATAGAACATTAGTTACGTCTGACACTCGAAGCTCTAGATATTTGAGTCCTTAGAAGATCGACGAGCTGATTCCTGCAGCGCTGATACCCGCCGCGCCGGGATAGGGTCATCAATCTAGACTTTGTCGGGCTTAGATTTCTAGGGAAATGTGTTGATAGACTTCAAGATTGAGGTGCTGCCGCGAATTGTGAAGTCTCTTGTATGAGACCAGGTAATCATAATATACCTAACACTACAGAACTGAAAATTATTTTAAGCGAAGTAAAAGATATAACAGAATGAACTAGCGAATGGAATTAGTAAATTTAGTTTTCAATTGTTAAAAATGTGTTTGTAATATAATTTGCTGTTATCGTAGATGGCAATAAATGCTATGTATCTATTTGACTAACGGTGAGTAGTCAGAAATTTAAGCGATCAAAAAATTCAGTTTTATAGAATAGCGCGTTCTGTTTACTCAAAAACCAACATCAAACGTACGGTGAATTTCAACTAAACCAAAAATGAATTTTGTCTACACCACACATCTTGTTAGTATTTGGAATTTTAGGTGTGTAAAGTGTTTCGATAAAATTGATCTCAATCGAGAATAAGCTTAAATCAAAAGTTCAAAATTGTTCTTTTCGATCTAAACGTATTACACTCTAAAATCTTATAAATAAACAAATATACTGATAATATAAAATGTTTCAGAAATAAAACTTCCTCAATAAAAGATATTTTTGTTAAAAAAGTCCAACACAAAGTACGTTTAAGGTGGGCGCGAAGAAAAGCTGGTGTTTTGTTAGAAGACAATCGAACAGAGCGTCGCACGAAGGCTCTAATCCGCGGAAATCTAATCTTAGCGCCGCGTCCCGGGGATTCAATTCCCTTGTTATTTCTTATAGTATTCTTTTGTATTGTTTAGTGTAGATTCGGAGTGTGAGAAATGAAAAAACTAAAAAAAACTGTGTCTTTATACTCGAATTTTTTACCCTATAAAACATTCATATAACAAAGAGAACAAAATGTTTTAAAGAAAAGGAACCAATGTAAGTAATGCAATATGTCTATCATTAAGATAACAGTTTCTTCGCTATCTGTCGGCGAATTTGATATACCTACTATACATATTACATTGCATAATTTCAATGGTAGTCTTTAAAAATTATCTATAAAGTTTCGTAACCTCCATCTTACAAAAAAGGCGCGGTTATATCGTGTTCAGAACTCTTATTTTTATTTCACATAATTTGAATATTTTTATATAAAAAAACTTATACCTACCTGAAAAATACATTATGGAACAACTTATAAAAATAACGTCACACAGGCGCCGAGACAAAGGTCAAAAGGATTTACTTAGGCATACGTGACTTTTCTTAAATGGCATCATCATTTTTCGCCCGGGATCGCAAAAAACGCGTTTGCATCAATAATGAGACCTGAGAAAGAGTTTATCATCGTTTTCAATGGACTTATCTTAATATACGTGAAGCGTACAATCAAAGACAATGCCGCTCAAAGTATTCACCTCGGGCCCGTCTAACTCAGTCTCAACCCAATAGTCACTTGATGAAGTATTTAATCTGAGTTCGCACAAATCTGTGCAAGTAATCCGGCTTGATTAAACCGTAATCCGTCGCGATGTTAACACGAGTCCACAAATGAGTAGGGTTATCTGTGAAGGGAATTTAGTCTAGGTAATGCCACAGTTAATGAAGAACAACTAGCTCACTCCAAAACGAGCGACGAGATAGCTATAAATATTAATTAGAGAGTAGTTGTGTTGGATAAAATAATTATCTTTGCAGAGTAATGTATATAATATATTTCTATTAAATATGTATAGCAATGTAAACGTGTTAATGTTCTGTCATCTATGGTTTGTTCTCGTCTAGTGTTTGTTACTGTTTCATAATTAGTCTATTTTATATAATTGTAAATTGTTCTTTGATGTGCATTTAACGTGTGTTGATTCCGTTCTGAGGTGCTACGCCTCAATTAATGTTTCTTATTATTTCAAATAAAAGATCTTTGACAACAAGATTTGGGCGGGTTTATTCATCTTACGGTTAGTACACCGAAGGTCCGCGGATCTATGACCGTAGAAATATATTAGTAAGTTTCGTCATTTTAGAGCATTAAATGTCAGCCTAGCTCTTAGAGAAATTAAGTCGAAAACGGATCATTGAATAATTCATAATACATTATGCAATGTGACAACATGAGTTATATGCTCGTCTGTCGATTGTTATTATAAAATCTACTAATAGGATTATGTGTGTAACAAATACATCTCATATTCTAGAAATTACATAATATGTATAAATCTACACAGAACAACTAGGCTGACTTACGTTACTAAAATATAAAGCACAAGCAAAATTCAAAGACAGAACCTCAGCTAACATAAAGTAGATGAATCCAAACAATTTAATCTCACGGCCCACTTGCTTAGTTCCACAGAACCTCTCGTCCGTGCGACGAGCCGAATCTTCTGCCTTATCAGCGGTACTATCTCAAGTAATTAGAAGAGCTCCGGATTCGAGAGCGACAGTAAAAGATACTACAACGTACATTGCTTCGTTCAAAAGCTGTTAAGTTTTGTATAGTATAAATTAAAGTTCGATGTAATTAGAGCACAATTTAAAATATCTCAGCGTTATTAGTGGTGAAGGTACAATTTTGCTGAGACTGTATTAGAAGGTAATAGAGGGCATTTAGAATTAAATCTGAAAGCTTTGAGTTTATCGCTTGAGCATTTATTTTGTGAATGTTTACTGTTTTAATATAAAACTTTAACCCGTTTTTACATCCTTTAACGCGTCATTCATATATGAATTATTAAATTATTTATTCGAATAAAATATTTAGAATTTTAGGCATATTAAAATTATATAGGTATAAATAAATTATATGTTCAAATTCAATATCTTTCTATTAAACTGAAAAAGGTTTAAAATTGTAAATAGCAACTTATTTCAAAAATTCTGCAAATTATGTACAATTTATGATTATAATAAATATATAACTTATTTATATTCATAAAGTAACTGAGGTTAAAGAAGTGATGTGATATATTTTTATGACAGACTCGTTGGCTAGCAGTAAGTACGACTTCCGATGTACCGAGGGATTTATATAAAATGTAATGTCTATATATTCTACAAACATTTTATTCGTATGTAATTTTTGAGCAATAAATGAAGAAGAAGGAATATCGAAATTCTGTCCGGGTCACATAATTCATATATGAAAAGGTGATGTGTAGCAATGAAGGTTTCAGTTTTATGAATTTTCAAATCTGTACATATAAATCAAATTGAAGTGTTTGCTTGTAACAGTAAAAAAGTAGCTTTTTGAGTACACATAACAGAAACGCAATTTATTACATTTTTGTCTCTGTGTCTGCCTGATCTAGGTAGTGCGGAAAGGTGGATCTTATTTTGCTGGATTTTCCACTGGTACCTAATGCAATAAGGAGTAATTTAGCCTACGTATAATAATTTTTTTTCTTATTCATAAAAGAGTCGTTAAGACCCCACGCTCTTACTAATGTGGAATATAAATAAGCAATAGAATAGAACATAGCAAACAAACAAGACCTTTAAATAAGTTACGAAAATCGGATATAGAGTAAAATGCGATATAGTAAAGGTTTAAAGCTGATCCATATTGGTGGCGGGCGTGAGGCTCTCACGCCGATTGAAACGGATTTGACGTATTGCTTCCCGTTCAGCGGATTTGCATATCATAAACCGAATTTTGACACGATGCATTAAAACAAAATATTTTATGACATGATATATACCGTGCCAATGAATTATTCGTTATGCGACACTCCTAATTACCCGTGTACTTTTAAATTCAAATTTCGTTCACATAGTCTACAGGTCTTGGACAAAATCCTATAACATTCTCAATATTGTTTAGCTTCTAAAATTCGTGTTATTTTTTAATTCTTTGCAATTATATAAGTTAAGTAATTCTTATGTAATATATTTTGTAATCATTTCTAATATTTAAACCTATAAATCAACAGTAACTACTGCATTGTAAAAAGACGGCTATACTCAAATTAAAACCTCATCCCACTCGTATCTCTGCGTACATTAAAATGAAACGTTATTTAATCTGCACTAAGGAATTTAGATCCATTTTTATAAAAAAAAACACTCTACGGTCTGAACAATGGCGCCATCACAGTTGGCGGCGAGTTGCGGCGGTTTTATACGTCAGCGTTGCGACTCTCATTAAATAAAAACCTCTTCCCTTTGACATGTGACAATTGTCCCTTTTTGTCTGTCCATACGTGTGCTTGTGGTTAAAATGCAACTCCAACACTCCCAATATAAAAGCCGTCATAAAAATAATTTGCATAAAATGTTTTATATTATAACTTTTTTACTTATTTAAGATCCATGGATCGTCCTACTGTGTTTGATAATTGTTTCTATAAATTGTAGATAAGTACTCGCAATTATGTCTTGTGATAAATATAGTACAATTTGTTTTCGTATAATTTTATTTATATTATTGTCGTTTTTTTATTAGTTTGTGACTCTAAAAACCAAAAAAAAATACATCTTATCGGTAGACTAAGTTTTCGAAATACACGTATAATAATATTTTTAGAATATAATTGTTTTTTATGTGTATAAGACAGTTAGTTCACATCCCAATTGTTAACATTTCGAGCTAATTGGGCGCTGTAAATGTTTCAACTTTAACTTTTGTTCAAACCCATTAAATTTTCTTTGCTACCAGACGCGAAATTTATTAATAAATTACCTCATTTTGTTATATTGAAATCGGGTAGTTATCAGATAACGTCATATATCCCGTTAATTAGAACCTTTTCGTAGAGTTGTTTAATTGAACTAATGGACGCGCGAACTTGCCGCCGGAAGTGATTATCGTCTGTTCAGATCAAACGTATATTTCCTTATGAAGCGTCCCCTTCGGAAGGAAACGCATTTTCTTTAATGTGCCGCCGTATCGCCGGATATAATGAAAGCTGACTCAGGCATGATGTTTTCAATGCTTATTGAAGAAGACATAGATGCGTGTCGCTCGGAGGCGTTCATTTTATGAGCTGAATTAACTTTGGAACAATATTATACATTTTATTTACAACATACTTGAAGTTTTGAAGCCGAATCCTATAAATTGTTTTATAGAGTTTCAAACATGTAACTCTGAAAACCGTTTGATATAGTCTCGTATTTCTATTGTCTATTTATTGCATGTTGCGGCTTACTTCAGCCCAATCAAAGCACTCGTTGACCACAAGGCGGGAGGTTTTGTTTAAGTAATGCAATTACACGGATCAGATCACTTTAGATATTTACGTAATTCCTCTAGAGATCAATTCTTTTATCTATACGTTTGAATTAAGAATTCAACTGTGTGTTGTAAATATTAATTATACAGTTAATTGATGTACTTCAGTGCATTTATATAAGACAATCAATACGTGGTTTTTTAAGGTTTATTTTCGAGGAAATTAAAAAAAATAGTTATTGACGTGTATTGGATTATATTAGAATCATTCTGTAAAAGAAACGTGAACCTATGTTAATAAAATGGTAAACCAAACTTTTTTCGGTATTGATAAAGTGATGGTCAGTCAACTTATACTTATATAATTATAAAAGCATTATTGTATTATCCCATTGACAATACCACTGTTATAGTAATTAATTTCATAGACAGTGAAATACTGAACCACTATCCTTAATTTATTTTTGTGTAATAAAACCGCACATCTAAGGACCACCAGTGCCCAAGAAATCGTTAACGCCGTATCAAGTTACCGCTCAGCTGAAAGGCACGAATAAATAATATTATTTTAAGAAATTTTCAAAGAGAGATAATATAAAGAGAATGATTACGGCTCGTTGGATATTTTCTCTTTCTGTATCCGTCTCTGGTGTACCCTTTAAGGGTTTTGGCGATCTTGCAGAAATAGATATAAGTTGTTTTAACATTATTATTTTTGTAAATAAAATTTATTAAAAACATCAATGATATAGTGTCTACAGCGCATCTTTTGATATTAAGTCAATTTTAGTGTTTAAATGTAACCGTGATATTTCTAAAATATCTTGTACAGGGTAAATGTCTGTAACTCATAAAATAAAACTAAGGAAGGAATAATTATGAAGGCATATGAAAACATTAGGAAAATGTGTTGGTTTTGGAGGAAAATGTAACGTAGCGTGCATCACGCTAAGCGCTGATTAGAGAAGGAATTCAGATAGTATGAGGTAACCTTCAGTTCAATACCATTCGGGGATTCTCCAACTAATACGTACCTATTCATTTGCAATTTCTAATAATGAAACTGCCTACATTTAAAACCATACATGTTAAAAGATTTAAATGAACCCCGTTTATGTTACCCGGATAAAAAATAGCCCAAACGGAGCGCTTGTGTTCATATAAAGAGAATAGACATAAATTATGCTTGTTCATTAGATACGTCGAAACGGCGGACTGGCGCTCACAGGGTTAACGCGATTTTGTGATTACCCTCGATGTACTACTGTAACGAGAAATATTAGATGTGTTCTCTTTTGACCACCTCTGTATTGTTCTATTTAGTTCATTTAGTTAAGAATATTTATGTAGAGTAAAAAATGTTTTGTGTGAAGTAAGAGTTGCACTTAAATCTTAACTAAGTTACAAAAGTATAAAAATTGGTAAGTAAATCAAGTAGAAATATTCACATAAAACTATGAATGTAAAGTCTATTGTTTATCTCCAATCTGGAACTTTACAATTCTCATAATAAAAATAAATAGGTCGACAGCGCGTCACTGAATAATTAACGATGATACGTGAGATAGGTATCAACTACAACCAAGTGAACCTTCTTCTTGTCTGTCACGAAACAAAACTACTGAGTCCCGCAACTGAAATAGCATTTTAAAAGACCAACGAAGAAATAATAAAGAGTGCAATTAAAATAATAAGTTTAATACTATTCAAAGTCTATCTTTAAAAGGTACTTTTAATAAAATTTCAATAAAACTTTAAAATGTGCTCATAAAATGTACATGATAATAATGAAGTTCAACACTTAAACATCGAACTGCAGAAATATTGTAGACTTTGAACGATTCATTTCAAAGTTCGAAGCAACTGCGGTTAAACTTGGTCGTCGCTTTTGCAATAGCTATCGAAATTTATTTTGCACTTTATTTTATGACCATTTAAATAATTATCTATAACGTTTCATATATTATTCTATAAATCGCTTTTAGTTAATACAATGTTTTATCTTAGATATTTTTAAAATTTACATAGTCATAGTAAGTATCGTTCACGAAATTTAAAATATATAAATATTGTAAAAACTCACACGGGAAGAAGAGCGGCCATATACGAGTATATATACATCTATTTACTTCAAATTACACGAGAAAATATTCGAAAGATAAAAAGCGGCTTCAAGCAATTTGCAAGTAAATAAGAAATTCGAGTGTTCGTGTATTGCCAATAAGTTGCGATGTCCCGATATCGCGACACCGAGCTGTTTGTACCTCTCGCGTCACGCCGCGCCCCTCACTCACTTCCTCCAAACTTTCCAAGTGAGGCGGAAATATCATTTCTATACCTATTAGTCTAAATACGTTACTATATTTAACAAAATGATAGAATAATATCTATATATTATGATATTTGCATATTTATGAATGACTTATATACTAAAAATAATAAGCTTAAGAAATTATTAATCTGTCATTTCTGAGGCATAGCTATCAATCTTGATAACTTCGAATTTCCCGTAAGATATTTCCCCTCCTAGTAAGTTCAGTGGATGTCTTCAACAACAAAAACTGAAGCCAACTTGATCGAGTTCCATTCAAGTTCTTTTGTAAACCCGTTGTGGGTAAAAAGTGCCTCTCATGTACATTAATCATTTGTTCAATATTTATCGCAGTTCGCGCTTCTCTGTTTTTGTTATTTTCTAACGATTTGATTTACTATCTGTGGCGGACTGCGGCGACCGCTGTGCTCAGGCACTATTTTTATTTAACACAACTATATTTTTAATTTTTATTTCAGCGAAGTGCTTTTCTTATTAAACTAACCGATAAATAGACTATGGCCAGTTGAAAGTTGATTATAACTCAACAACTTGATATCATTAATTATTATACAGTGCGGCTTTGACTTAGTCCATTCCAGTATTTTAAATTTCGTTAAGTAAAACGAACATAATTTGTTTTTATGTGTCAAACCTGTATTGGAATTGAATTAAAATATCAATAATTTTGTCAACCTATTCTACAGAATCTTCATCTTCCTTTAATTATAAAAAAGAGTACAAAATTAGTCCTAAAAAGATAAGTTTGAACATTAAACGAAGATGTACGTAAAGTTATTAGTAACGCATTTGAATTTTAAAAAAAGTTAATATTATATTTTATTTACGACGAAAGCTTCCTGATAACTATTAACGACTGGTGTAAAAGCTAAGTTCAATTTTAAAGTGAAAATTAAACGATGGTCTAATAATAACTTAAGATAGCGCAAGATATTGCCAAGGAAGGGTTAGAGGAGAGCAAGGTGGGGGATGAGTTAGTGTAAGATAAACACTGATAGTAATTACGACGAGACGAGCGATTAATTAGAGGCGCTTTGGAAACTAAAATAGGATACGCTAAGAACGGTTCTCATAGTCCATACAAATTTCAGTAGGAAAGTTTGTGCTAGGATTCTAATATAGTATCATGTTTTTCAGTTGTACTGGGAATGTGATTCTTGTAGATAACGAATCAAAGAGTTTTCACTGAGCTTTTGTGTGTTTAAAAGAATGTTTATTATCGAGAGCTAAAAGGGCTTTGCCAAAATTGAAATTTTCTAAACTTTCATAAGGGAAGTTTAAAAGAAATAGAAAATATATATTAATTTATTAGGCCCGATTAATACATTTTTTCTTAATCTAATATATAAAATTCTCGTGTTACGGTGTCCGAACTTGAACTCCTCCGAAACGGCTCGACCGAACCTTATGAAAATTTATATAATTATTCAGTAGGCCTGAGAATCG
>JAOSYY010000015.1:67472-87705 GCA_025727935.1 Hebomoia glaucippe
AAAATGTTTTAATCAAAGTTGTATCCTAATTTCTATAACAAACCTATGTAATGGCTGGATTCGATGGGTAAAAATAAATAGATAAATGGGTCGCTATTGAGTATGCTGCGATATGAAAAGTTTGCCGATGCTATTCTCGTGGTGTGTTTTACGAAAATGACCACTGCGAAGCCTATATACATGCACTTTGTTTATGTAATACCTAGGCATAGTAGACTCCACTAAATAGAATATTAAAGTCGTCTCTTAAATAAAATAAGAACGGTGAATGAGCATAGAAATTTTTTGTAGGAACCTCCATCATGGGTATATCAAAATCTGAAATTAAATTTAAAAAATAAGGCATGTTGACTTCTCAATATTTTAAAATATCTGAAGTTTAAAGAGAAGTTGTATTCAGATATCGCCTATGTATGTATGAGAACATTCAGTTTAGGAAAAGTTCTTTTGGGTTACATCGCTTGTGCCTAATTTTAATAATATAATTCTACGATTTCATACTGAATAATTTTCTTATAAAAATGTTATAACGAAATCATATTTATATACATAAACTTGTAAAAAAATAGGTTTATTAAAAGTTTTAAAAACATAATAGATAGCTAATTTAATAAATTTGCGGGAATTTCTGTAATCATATAAAAGTGTAGTCCTTGAATGCCATTTCAAGTTACCAAACCTTGCGTCGATGCTTACGTTGCCTTTGTACGTTCTTATTTCATTACAAATTTTTTATACAATTTCAAAATTAAATATTGAGTATATAATAAAGAAACCAGTTTAATGTTTGTGCAAAAGCAGAGTTCAAGTATAAGATTCAATAAGCGACTTTTGCCGAAGCTATTTCTCGTAGTGTATTTTACTAACATGATCACCATGAAGCCTAATTACATGCAATTTATTTTTGTAATACCTAGGCGTAGTAGATTCCACTATACAAGACATTAAAGTTGTCTCTTAAATAAAATAAGAACGGTGAATGAGCCCAGAAAACTTTTGTTGGAACCTCCGACCTAATAACTACTTGAAATTCTGAAATTAAATACAAAAAATTAAGTTATGTGTTTCTTTTCAATATTCTAGCGAAATCTTCAGAAACGGTTTATGTACCATACTCTTCAGTTCTGTACTAGTTTAAGATTGGTTTCAGCGTCCGCTTCTAATTTTAATATCACAAATAAAAAATATATAATACCACACACATGATAAAAACGAAAAAATAATTTCATCCATAGTTTTTACAGAATATGTTTTTAAAATAAAATTGCTATTAATAAAGGAACATTTAGATAGTCGATTGTTTAATGAAAATTTTGCCACCACCTTGATAAACATGCTAAGAAAAATTATTACTAAACTATCCTAGACATAAAATTGAATAGCAAATAAAAGATCTCATAACTTATAAGAGAAATGCTGCGGAAATATTCTGCTACTTTAAATAAGATTAGAATCTTTAAGCACATGCGTTTATGTTTATTTTTTATTATGATATGTTGATACCTAAGAATGGTAGACTCCGTTAAATAAAATATTATCGTTGGCAGTTAAATAAAAAACGAATGGTGCATTGGCACGGAACTTTATAGTGGGTTTCAATATGAAGAGCACTAGTCCAATATCTGAAAATGAAAGTTCTTTGAAACCATACGTATTTTCTCACTATGTAAACACAAAAACAGACTGTAGTAGTCGTAGCAACTAAAACAATATGGATATTTATACAGCTAATATCAATATAAAATCTATTAAGATCATTAGTTAAGCAAATGTCCCAGAAGATGGCGATTGTTTAATAATTAAAATGTGATATAGGTATGAAATTTCTAAAAAAAAACTGTCGGGATTGAGTTGATAATCATTTAGGAAGTTACCCTTCGGCTAGGAATGGGAAATTATTTGAATTTCTTTTTGTTTTATCGGGCAAACAAAACGTAATTTATGTAGTATAAGTGTATTGACGTGGTCAAATCTAAACCACATCTATTTTGCAAAATATCTTTATTTCAAAACTTCTATTTTAAGAAACAAGTTGTGTTGTCGGTTCATGAGGTGAATTTATTGAAATTTAACTCCGGTGAATAAAGGAATCTCATTAGTCCTAATTTCAAAGTAAAACGGTCTGTCTGCAAAGAATGTCTTTGGTGGTGGCTCATTGATAGGTAGACTAGCTGCAACAGCAATGAAAACTGAAAATATAGATGAAGACAAGTTCAGTTTCACATTCTAAATGTTTTACGATTGTTCATAATCAATTCAAAGCGAGCGATGAAAATAAAGTTATGTTTGTTTAGCACCTAGTATCTATAGAGTTTAGGCCGAAAAATTAAAAATGTGGAAATGTTTTAGTTACAAGGTAGTTTTACACTTTTGATAAGACTTGTGTCGTTAACTTTAACCGACAGACCAGCTGAGGTTCATTTGATGATACTATAAAGTATGAGCTGTTCAATGATGTGCTGTGGACGTATTTACGATTCGGACATACAAAAATTTAAGTCGAAAGACGCACTACATAACTTTACGACATTTCCATCCAAGAAGGGATCCGGAAGGAATTAATATCAAGTGAAATCATTTAAAAAATATAAATTATCGTTATCGTTTAGTTAAAATATAATCTAGAAATCGGAAGGAATTATAGTGAATCTCAATGAGTAGATACTAATGTAATATCTCAAAATTTAATATGTTTTTCTTTATACAATCGAAGAATCGAAGATCACTTTTCGTAATCGCATATATTCAGTTTTTCTTTTGCTATTCTTGATACAAGAATTGATAACACGTCAGGGTTTCAGTAAACCATTAAATTGATTTGTTTGGTAATTATTTCTTCAAGATGTAATTAGAATGTAATAAAGATATGATTTTGTCAAATGATTGTTGGTATTCATTTTAAATTTGTTTATAAGCTACAATTGATAATGTAGAAAACAGTTTTTTTTTTAAATATTATTTGTTTTTATTCTCACGATGGTAACAAATGGCAATCCTTATGTATAAAGAATTAGTGCTACAGTGTTAATGTGGCCGAATCTAAACGATATTAAGTTGCAACATAATTTTATTTTATAACATTAAAAACAAGCTGTTGTCTTGGATGATAAGGTTTAATCAAATTTGACTCCGGTAAATATTGGGACCTCGTTAGTCCTTATTGCAAAGTAAAATGGTCTGTCGGCGACGAATGTCTTTGGCTGTGGGGCATCAATTAGTAGACTACTTCCAAGGCCTATAAAAACTGAAAATATATAGAGCCAAGATGAATGTTATTTCTTAAATCTTCTACGATAATCGATATTGGATATACTAAATTATTATCTCATAAATATCATATCAAAACTAATTTTCAAAGAACGATGACAATAAAATTATGTTTATATCTGATTTTACTTAATATCTATAATACAGAGTTTAATTTAATAATATAACATTAAATTCGAAAAAATTAAAATTAGTTTATAAAATCTTAATACTTTTAAGAAGACTTATTTTGTAAGTATACATTTACTGTTTTACATAATAATTAACTGTAATTTAATGATAAGCGATAACTTAATTAATATAATTTTTATATATGATCTAAACTATCTGACTGCTGGCTATATAAAAAAAATATTAACAAAGGGAAAAACTGTCTATAATGCTGAAGTATGGCAAAATGTAAAGCAGAGTTATTAAAGTGGAATATTTACATGCTCACTATATTTTAATACATGTTACTTAAATACCTAGGCGTAGTAGACTCCATTAAATAAAATGTTAGAATTGTCTCTTAAAAAAAATAAGAATGGTGAATAGGCAAAGAAGTTTTTTGTTGGAATATACACGTCTACGACGATTTGAACATCTGAAATTAAATGCGAAGTTTTTAAAGGTAAATTAATGTTATTTACTTGGCTGAGATAAAAAAGATGGATCGCATAATGGCAGGATAACGACTGTACGTGATCGATAATTCTTAATTAATACCTATATTTTATTCAACTTTAACACCGCTGAATAATGAAGAATCATTAATTCTTATTTCGAAGTAAAACGGTCTGTTTGCATTGAATATGTTCCGTACTCTTTGCACAAAGCTGGCAGCATAACCTACACCGAAAACTGAAAAATAACAGATTATCTGTGAAAGCAAACAATAATTCAACAGAATATATGAGATAGGAGTTTTATTTTAAATTATATTTTAAACACAATACAACGAAAACTTACTAACAATTCATAGATTCTTAAGACTATTGTTAGTGAGGTATTTGATCAAAGATCTTATTATGAATATACAAACTAACTCAGCTAAAGAAGCGTATGTTAAAAGATCTTAATTAGTTTTATTCAACTTTAACACCACTAAATAAAAGCAGACCATTGGCCCTTATTTCAAAGTAAAACGGTCTATTTGCAAGGAATGTCTTGGACTCTGGTTCAATTAAACTCTCAGCTACTATATAAAGAACTGAAAAGTACAAAAATCGTTTTTTAGACTAAGTATTGACAAAACAGGACTTATCAGAGAACTGGCTAAATAAAAAATAAAAGGCACAAGAATTGACACCAAAGTCTTACAAATATAAATAAATACAAGTGAGTGTGACATATATAGATAGAATAGATTAAATTAACTACTGAGATAAGAATAAATAATTGTTGTTTTATTCTGTAGATATATAATATACATATATGCTCGCTGCAAAGGGAATTATTTATACATTATACTAGACATTTATGATATGACTAGATGATTGCATTTCATAATAAACAATATAAACCAACTAAATACACTCTTCATAATAAACTAAAGGATCCATAAAAACGAGAATAAATTCATTAACAAGATTAAGTTTAAATATCTGTTCGAACTAAGACGATTGAAAATTAAGCTTATATGGAGCCTATAGCTAATATAAAAAAATAGTTTGTAATGTCGATAATGAATGTATCGATTCAAGGTACTGTGTATCTCTGCGTACGTTTTAATTTTAAAGTTTAATTTTTAAAATATTGGAAGCTATGGCCAATATTATTAAAATCCACGCGACCAGTATTTGGCATAATGCCAATGTAAATCTTTCCGTTTTGGTAAATTTTTGTTTAGCGTAGAATATGGAAGTGTTAAAGTCATGCCAAATAAAATCTTCATAATGTTTATATTACGAATATACTTAAGAAACTTAACTTCTACTTAAGAAACTTAACTTTCAACCCAAATTGTTGTATCAAATTTGATAGACATACAAATTTTCTTTAGCACTAAACTCTTAAAGTTTAATTTATTTCCTTTATTTCATTTAAACAAAAGCATTATTTTATATTTTGTTTTATTTACGCGTATATTATTTTAAGTATAATACTTTAACTTTTTAAATTGCCGTAAAACATTCGATGGTATTATAGTTGATTAAATTTATATATTAGCATTTATGGCATGTTCGATTCCTATCGTTATTTTCTATTACACATATTTTCTCCTGTTTTTAGAGTTCTTTTATATGAACAAAAGTGCATCAAAATCGGCCCATTCGTTTAGGAGTTGCGATATCAGAGACATACAGACAGTCATACATATTAAATTTATAAACGTTTTTTTATCTGAGTTAAAAAAGGGAAATAAAATTTAATTTTTCTGGGATTCGAACCCGAAATGTGTAATGTGAAACACGATATGTACATCTAAAATACCACAAAAGTGGCAAACTCAGAAAGGCTATATTATAATATAGCCTTGGTATATATACCAAGTTAAAGTTTTTAAGGTATCTTTGGAGAATTCATAGAAATTTGAAATTCAGCGGAATTAGGAGCATAGAAAGCCGTGAATTATTAATGGTATATTTTGGCTTAATTGCTCCGATTGTTGGATTAGCAACAATGAATCATGATAGTAATTGCTTACTGAGGAATCAAAATTATATACAACTTGCGATGTCCATACTTCTTTATAACGTTGGAGAACTGACCCCAAGGTGCGGAGCATTACACCTTTAGATTCTTATTTGTTGTTTATTTTTGCATAATAAATACTAGCAAATAGTTTAATAGGTTCATATACCCTGCTCGATTAGAATAAGTAATTTATACCAGGACTCGAACCCAGGATTTCGGATGCAAACAATGCACTACAAAGGAGATCAAGAAGTTTAGAACTATCTCCATAGCATATTCGTTAATGATTTTTTTCTCAGCAGCATAGTGGTATACATTTTCCTCAATTTTTCCTACGTAAACGGGTAAGTATTAGTTCTGTTAGCCTCTACAACTTACCGTTTGCAGCTGCAGCTTCCGCGCCTTCTTCGTTAACTTCAATGAACGCTTTTTGGATAGCTTCACTTACATATAAATCTGTCTCTCCGTTCAAAAGTCTGTCTAAACGAGCCTGACCTGGTGTAAATAGCTTTTTGACATCCATCTAGAACAAAATGTGACATTTTTTACAAGATCTAGTTTTGAATAAAATAGGATTTTTATGTGGTGGCTCATATTTTGCAATGTTTACGTAAACAAAATTAAATTCTAAAATAATTTATTAATAAATAATAATTATATAAATAAACTTACTTTCTCCAAAACCTTTTTAAGGTCTGTGGTAGTTTCTATTTTGAACTTGGGAATGGTGACTTCAACTTCAGTCTCGTATAGTTTGGACATAGCCCTGTTTAAAGCAGCAGGGTCTCGTAATTTTTCCTCTAATTGTGTAATGCCATCAATCTTATTTGGAAGCACGAACACCATTGATGCCTGATCCCCTTCGTAGAACATTTGAAGAACCTATTTTACCAAATAATAACGGAAACTTCAATAATGTTCCAATAATATTTTTATACTACGTTACAACGTTATTGTTAGTAATATATTTTCGACATGTAAAATTTTCAATATTTCTATGTGTTATATATATAAATAATCTTATCTTTTTAGTTTATATAAATAGTATTGTTTTCAACGACTGAATAATTATGTTTTGCAAAATTAATACAGAAAACATTGACAATATTTACCTTGGCATCTAGATCGGGAACTTCTGCGTATTTGAAGTCTGATTTCTGGTACATCATTTGAACTTTGACAGTTTTCTTTGAATCTACATGGAAGTCTCCTTCGTATGTCCCCAGTTTATTAAACGGACTTTTCCATTTACCCTTTAAAAAGTTAACTATTATTAATAACATGTTTGATCACAACTTAGAAATCGACAGATTTTGACGGGTTTTCATTTTCAAGGCCTCGTATAATGCTATTTCTATTTTAACATCATCATATGGACAAGATAAGACCCATATATAGGCAGATTAAATTCATGTAAAAATCAAGACTATTTTTAAAATCAAAATTAGATGATTTATTTTTCCCGTCTGTTCATCTCTCTGTTGGTTGTATATGTGAATAGGATCTTTAGTTTACCTTGAAGTAAATTGCGTTGACGAGCACTGCGCGAGTGTCCGAATCCAAAGAACTTGGATCAACGAGATCTTTAATTTTGTTGTTTGTCTGATCTTCAACCTGTAATTAAGTGTTATTTTGTATAGACTTCAACTTTTTCTTGTTTATTCAAATAATAAGTATAATTAATGAATTATTTACCCAAGAGTTAATCTCCTTTGCGGTTTTCTCTGACTTAGTGAAGTCTACGTTTTTGATTTCGGAGTTAAACACGGACCGGGTTGTTGCTGCAAAATTTTCGTTTAATTTATAATTTTCAGCGACGTATATTTTGCTTGCAGTTTTGAGCTCAACTCCTTGTACTGATTTCAGTCTCCCGTCAACTTGAGAAAACGCTTCCTTTGTCTGTAAAAACAGGGATTTCTTAAACTTTAGTCTTTTCAAGAATTTGCTTCACGATTGTTTATGTAAAAATGTTACGGTGTGCACAATTGGACTCCTCAGAAATGGTTCGACCGATTTTCGTGAAATTTTATATGAATATTCAGTAGGTCTGAGAATCGTACAACATTTACTTCTCATCCCCCAAATTGTTACGGGTGATCTACCCTACTGTTTTTTTAGACAACTTTTTTTAAATTTTTTAATAATATAGCATTATAAACAAACCCCTATTTTTATGTGGCAAAACGACGTTTGCTGGGTCAGCTAGTAGTATATAAAGTACTTTTCTTATGGTAATGATTCTTTTCGTAGCATTTAGTAGTGTATGTAAATTCCTCTGCGTCCTTTTTGAGCAGTATATTGTTTAGTTAAATATTACATGAGTGACTGAGTTTTCGCTATGATGAAGTTCATAGCCGAAAAATGCATTAGTTTATATACTTACGGCGTTATCGTTAGGCATGCCGATTGCGCTTAGCAGCTCGTCGTGGGATTCGCCCTCGGAGGCCAAAGCCAACTGAGCTAATGGAGTTAGCACCGAGAACGCTGACAACACCACACTCTCACGGGGCTTCTCTTTAACTATTTCCTATATCGATTAAAAAGCAAAATTAAGCGAATAAAATAAGTACCTCTAATTAACTTTTTAAATGTATTTTCTAAAATATCGAATCTAAACATCTTTATAGGTTTCGACACGAGTAAAAGAAATTATCTGGTGTTCATGTATTTTAACCTCTAATGTAAAAAGATGGTTCTATTAAGTTTGCAGTGTTTGTCAGCCTGTAAATCTATGGCATCATAAATACTAAACGAACTATTACATATTTAGTGGTACTTACAGTAAACATCTTAGAAGTAAATCGGTCATTTCCCCTTCTAAGCGCTACAGAGGATTGAGTTTCTTCAGCCATTGAAATGGCGGCCAGGGTAATCACTGAAAAAGAATATTAAAATTATTACCATTATGAAATATTTCAGAATAACGTCTCTTTAAAATCTTTCGATATACATATTATTACATACAAGTATATGCAACAGTTGATCTTACTTTATAATTTTTCCTCATATGATCTTTTTTCTTTGTTTTTGTAAGTATTATATCGTGTCTTTAATTAACAGATCATTGTAAATTGTATTATATTGAATTATCTATAGTAAAGGCCAAGGGCTTTAAAGTAATCCGACATCACTATACAAAAGAAATATGCGTTGTCTTGTATGTAAGTCAAAGTAATACTGACATATGATAATAGTTAAGGACATGCCTCTTATTAATAATATAAAAGTAATATTTATTTACGTCATATTTTATTCTTTTTCCTTAAATTACAAACTTACTTGCTATTTTCCTTATCTTATTTTAGCTATATACGTGTGGCTCTATATCGCATATCTCTATATCTAAATGATTGAAATAAAACTAAATAGGTACATAGTTTACAATTGAATAATGATGTTATATGCTAATATATTTCCTACTGTAAATTGAACTTCGAAACAAACTATTTTGTGTTTAAGAAAACCAAATTGCAAACAGCGTTATTTATTACTACAATTATCATAATGTTTTAGGAGTGCTTATTTTGTCAAAAAAGACAAAATTGTTGATATTGTTATTATATATT
Organism: Hebomoia glaucippe; assembly: GCA_025727935.1. Lineage (NCBI taxonomy): Eukaryota > Metazoa > Arthropoda > Insecta > Lepidoptera > Pieridae > Hebomoia > Hebomoia glaucippe. The sequence continues at coordinate 76,925 of JAOSYY010000015.1, forward strand.
TAATTTCTAAGTTAGGTTTTTTATAAAATAGATATAAAAGTAAAATACAAACACGTAAATACAAAAATAAAAATAGTGTAAAAAACCTAATCTGGAATACCACCAGCAGCGAAGCTTGGCCCAAGCTACCGATGGTTAGGGCCGCAGAGAAAGAAACCGTCTGACAATTCGTGCTGTATCCAGGAGTATTGCCTTTTTATTTTATATATTATTATTTTATTTATTATATATACTTAGTAAGAAAAATACTTTATTACTGAAACAAACATATTTATTTTTTTGTTATGCGATAAGAAGGCAGACGAGCATACAGTTCACATAAGCGATTCTTGTCGCCCATGGACATCTCCAAGATTAGTAGAAGACGTGTGAAAAGCTTAAGGCCTTAGCCATATTACATCAATTGTTATTTAATATAAATGAATATTGGTTAATAAAAAAATAACTTCTTTCGCCGATTTTATCTGTTTGTTTTTATTTTATGATATATCATTTTCGGAGTAGATATAAGCAATGATTTATCAACAATATGCTTTGTTTAATTAACCTTATCATTTGGTTGAGGCGTTACCTACAGTCAAATTCGCCTTATAGTCTTTCATTAAAGATATATCTTCATAATTAATAGATTCCGTTTAAAATAACGCAGTTTTTGTTTATATTAAGTACCGTTTAAAATGACGACTATATGAATAGCCTTCTAAGCTAAGTTATTTTACCTTTTGTTATTTAACAACATTATTATCAGGGTTTTAAACTACGCGATGAGCTAATATTCTTTGTCACCTTTTCCTCTTAGGTACCAAAGAATAATATAGTCAACGATTCATTAGTATGCGTTTATATTCTAAATTTAAATGCATGTAAAAACACGTTATGCGTATGTAGGATTTATTTATTCTGTATAACCTCCATTTGAATTTAGAAATCTACAAACAAATTATGAGAATGGTCGTTATGTATGGTGATTTTTTATAATGATTGACAATTTTTTGTTCCAATTTCGAATATTCGGAATCTTGTGATAATTTAAGCCCTTCATCTGGTTATTTAATACATGCTAAACATTTTATCAAACATTATTAATACTATAATCGAACTGTATTTAACTCAAGACATCTCTTCCCAAGGTCAACCATTAAAAATAAATAAGGACTCGATGCTAATAGCTCTTCGGTTACTTAAAAAAAAGAAATATTAAACTTTACTAGCAGGTATAGAACCAGTTTATTAAAAAACCCCGTCTATATTTTTTGTCTCTGAGATTTCAATGCCAGTGTACACTTAGACGGGTTTACCGTGAATTGTTTGATTACCTCTGCGTCATCAGTAAGTTAGTATATTTGATGGATTCGTTTGTATTTCAAGAAATAAATCATGCATTATATAATGTTTTGAATGTTAGTTTGTAAAGTATTTCTATAATAATATTATTCGTACCTCTGATTATATACGATACGAATAGAGATGTGTCATATTTAACACCTTTGCTTCCAAATAAATGAGCTGTTTTGATGTAGTTTTTATTTTGGTGTAAACCCTGATTTGATCAAAATGGTTTTAAGCTATAATTTAAAGAGATCTACTTTGGACTTTGATTCTTTCTTGTCTGGGTTTACTTAAAAAAAGTATATATATTCGTTTTGAGTAATAAATTTGAAGACATGGTCTGACTCACGCACCACAAAAATTGAAAGATCATGAATTACAATAACGCGCGCTACAAATTTAGTCAATGATTCGACAGAGAGACAATTATTTTTATTTTTGTTGTTGTTATTTGACAAGTACACTTTCATATGCCTTAAGTAATATAGAAAATCTGATGTTCGAATATTACAAACAAACAATTCAATTTTATTTATATCTAAAAATTTAAAAATAGAAACATATGAATATATTTCGTTTATTATTATACAAATAAAGAAACTATGATAGCTAAACATTCGTTAAAAAGTCTATAAAGTATGATATAAGGTAAATAAAATTAACTTTGTCATAAATCGGTGCGTTTGCACAGTATAAAGAATATTAATTGTTATTATTTCTAACATTAGAATTCTATTATAAACGTATTAAAATCTGATAATTATTTTATGAGAAAAACCAATGTCTTTCATAACATCGTTAGTATCTACCTTCTTACCTAATGTTTATTGTTTATTTATTAATTAGACTATTTGTTTCGTATTTTTACTATTTATTCTTATTACTAGCGTTTTCATATAGGTGTATTAGACAGTGCAAAAAAGATTAAACTAATTTCATTCTCTGTATATTTATATTTATAACAAAAAATCCATTAACACTTCTAATAATGAGGTAACGAAAAGAGTGAGAACTGACATACATAGTTAAAATTATACGAAGAAGTCCTGATAGATATAATAATTCTAAAAAATACATGTCACACTCTTTTACGAAATTAACTTCTTTACCTAAAGGCTTTCAAATTTCGAACAAATGACGATGAATCAAGTATAAAAGAATATAAAAGAATTTTATGAATTTTCAAATACTTGAAAAAAAAAACAAATAGGCCGTAAGGGTCCTAACGCGTCTCCTAGATCTACTGGTCTTGTAGGTGTCCATGGGCGACAGAAATTGCTTAAAATAAGTGAAAATGTGTGCTCATTTGCCTACTATCGCAAAAAAAATTAAAATGATGTATTCTGTACGATTATAACATTCACTATAAATGTTTTTATTTATAAATGTGGTTTGCGATTACCGGTTAATCTATGTGAGGTCACGGTCAAGCGACAACAGATAACAATGAAAAAAAATCATCATATTCCAAGTGCGAATTGCAGTTATGATATACATTGCGATCGTAATATAAAGATAAGTTTTTCCTGTTAGCTTACTGGAATATAATACTTAATATGGTTTTTACGTATTACTTTTAACTATTGGTTTTACCAATTAATTAATGATACAAATTATTTTAATAGTCATAATTTATTGTTTAACATAAATTCGATTATTTTTAGACTTATATAGACACATTTTAAAATAGGCGCAAAACGATGAAATCTACCCTCTTTTGTTTGCATTACGTTTAATGTATTGTATAAATTAATTAGTAATTTATAAATTTTAACGAAATTTTGTATTAGTAAAATCGGGTTTCAATTTTAATTCTCTCATATATTTATTTTCTCAACTAGGTTTTTTATAAAATAAATATAAAAGTAAAATACAAAAATAAAAATAGTAAAAATCACCTAATCTGGAAAACCACCAGCAGAGGAGCTTGGCCGAAGCTACCAAATCGGGTTTTAATTATTGTTATATTATTCTATATTGATATATCTATATAATGTATCTAAAATATTAACTTACAATAAAATAGTGCGAGCTTCATATTGTCGGTTGACTCGATCACTTGCCGGTCACACACTAACCAGTTTCTTATAGCTGAAGCTCTTAAGTAATGCACGCCTTATTATTGTTGCTATGGTAAACAAACACGTCGCGATGGGTCATTGGGGATTTCAAAGAAAATGATTATCTTATAACAATTATTTATATTTTGCCTACGTAATTGATGAATTAGATAGTTTTTTCCCTAAAGCGTTCTTGGAATATTATATCTGAATAATTTTTCAAAGATTTTGGAAAATATAAATATTGAAAGGAACTAAACAATTATGCGAAAACTAATCGAAAAACACATAGTATGTAAACAATTTGAAATGCCATTATTTAGAATGCATAGCGAATCAATTTGGAGGCAATTATCATGAGGCAAATAGGCATGTTATAAAAAATTTAAATATTGCTAAGATCAAGCGAAGTATAAAACTGAGATTTGAAAACTAAATAAGTGCTTGCAGTTCATCACTGCGTGCTGACTCAAGAACAACCTTTTATTTTATAAACATCAATCTAGTCAATAAGCAAGTACAAAAAATTCAATGAGTTGACATTTTCGAAAATCAGTTCATTATCATTCGAATAGCGTATCATGTTTGGTTTTAAAACAGATTATATATCCAATAATACAATTGCATATTAATATAAGTCATATGATATTAATATGCATTATTGCTATTGACAGTTTGGTGACAGCTACACTAAAACCTAAAATGCATTAGGAATTAGATTAAAATTAGTGGGTTTGTCATTTATCATATTTCAACCAAATATAAACGATTTTATTAAATTAAAGAGTAAATAGATATTGTAATGTGAAAACAAATAATACATATAGAGTGAACTCCCGTGATCTGCCTCGTTGTTATTGGGCACACATCTTTTTGTTTTATTGCTTCAAACCATTTTTGATATCGAGTTTCTGTGCTCAAGCTTAAGGACAAGTTTACCTTGTATTACAGTACTCTAACCTAGAACCTCTAGCACAGCTTTGCACGCCGAGGCTGATTTTAATTGTTAGTGTTTGCATATCAATAAAAAAGTCTCGTCTCATAATTGTTTACATAGCTAACAAATCTTTTGTTTAGATAATATCATATTAAATCGGTATGTTTCTTGGACATAAACCAAACTTTAAAAGTAAACTAGTTAGAATATACAAAATTTTAATAGAATATAATTGGTGACTGGCTCAGGAGATATTCTGTCAAAGATCTTAACCATACGAGTAGCTAGGCAAAATACGCGTTGCCGAATCGCCAACTTATTTTTTAAATAAATATATAAAGATATATATCTTCTGTCCATGCGTTTGTCATTAAGCCCCCCCTAAACGGCTGGTTCGATTTACATTAAATTTATTGTGCGCGTTGAAGGGGTTTCAAGAACGGTTTAGATTCACAAGTTGATCCAAAATATAAAAAAACAAGATAATATTTAAAAGGATCATACAGGACAATATCTTTCGGGTCGGTATATATTTATATTATACATTTCAAAATGATTAACCGAAACTGCGATTTACATAATAGATTTTATATGACATCGGTGTATCAATAAGTTATTATGCCAAGTGTGAGTCAATTATAGATTAATTAATGGTTTCTCCCATAAAGCGCAAAGAAGCTTGCTACGTGTCGCGTGACATGTGACGCTGTAATGAGTTCACGTGACCCGGCTTCCAGCCCACGAGCCAATAATTTCCGGATCTCGACGAACGCGTTTCCAATTTCAGACATCAGTAAACACTTTCGCTTGTTTTTCTGACTGTTAAACGGTGAAATGATAACCCGACGAAGCATAAAGCTAATTTGAAACACATCTGGTCTTGATCGTGACGCTCGCGAGTTTATTTCTAGGGCGAATGGGTTTTACATTATTTGTCCAATTTCTTATTAAAGAACTTTAGGGCTGAGTCTATATGTCACTCATCCATTAACTGGACAACTATATATTTTTTGTATTGGATTATAAATTTTTAAATTTGATATTTAAATACTTGAAAACCACACTACTATTCCAATTTTTCTATTCTACTAGTCTAACTAGTCGAAAACGAACTACAATCTTAATTAAAAATTGGAGAAATTTGTCTACTTTGTATATTTTTTTATTCTATAAATAAAGTTAGGGAAAAATAATTAACTGTTTCTAAAAGTTGTTTCATTTTTGAAAGAATCTTGTTACTTATTTGTATAAAATTTAAAGATTTCGTTTTTTTAATTCTATAGCCATTGAGTGTTTTTAATATTTATAATATATGAATTTGAGATGGAAGTCGCGGACAGACTTTCTATTTTTACCTATTTCCTAAAAATATATCCGATAACGATCACATCGATCACTTGTGTTCGGAATTGAATAGATACATTTAGATGAAAGTGGTTTGAATTGGGGGGATTTTGCTGATCTATTTTCAGATAGCGGATGCGACAAATCTTTGTGTAGACTGGAGTGTAAGTTCTAAAAGTATGCCAAAAACCACCAAAATTCAAAATTACTGCAGCTTTAAATATATCGTCAAATAGCATTCGAATTTGTTACAAAAGCTTTTAATTCAATCCATGTACATTAAAAATAATATTAGAAATCGAACTTTCGACTTGCCGGGAAGTTATTGATTAAAATAACTCCTTGTATCATTGAATTCTATGTTTGCGGTAAATGTATTTTTAATCAAATGAAGGATAAAGTATATTATGGAGTTCTAGGAAGAGACGTCAAACAAACATCAAGATTAGACGAAGATAGAAATATTTCATAATCAAAGAAACTTTGAAAGTCAAACGATAAGAATTCACTCACCAAAGGGTCAGCCTATCAAAAACTTCTTCATAACGTCTTATCTAATTAAGTCAAGAAAAGGATTAATTAAATTCCAAACTCCGTTAATAAAGTCAGCCTTAAGGTACAATGCTAAATGGTCTAACGATATAACGCGCCGTTCATAAAATTAAAATTCATTAAGGGTTCTGTTTCACAGGCGTCCGTTCGTCAAATTCTTGGGAAATTTTCACCGTAATAATTGTTTGAATGGGAGCAACGATATGCTGATAGAATAGGGTTTTGTATTTGGTGAGATGAATTCTTAACTATGGAAAAGACGATTACTTTTTTGCATATTGTACGTAGTATTATTGAAGTGCGTTATTATAGTTATGCGATACAACGAATATTAGTTATAAAATACAAATTACATTGGATTATTATAATGTTATGTTAACTTCAATCTTAATCAAATAACTCCAGTACAGTGACATGTAATGGTGACTAATGTGTTTCAAAGTCGGTATCAGGCCAGCGACAATATGGACCTGTCAGAGCCGCGTGTGGATGACGTGACAATAGGAACGCCCATCAAATGTTTCGGAATGAAAATGTTTATATGCTAATTATTTTATTAAGTTCTTAAAATTTCACTTGAATTTACTATAGCTTATAGAAATGGATATAATCATTTGAAATATATTTTAATGGCCAGCCATGCCCCGCGGTTTCACTCGTGTCACAATATCTTTATAAATTATAGCCTATGTGTTATTCTGGTATATGACCTATATTTCCATACAATTTCATTAAAATCCGGTCAGTAGATTTCGCGTGAAAGAGTAAAAAATATCCAAACTATCGCATTTATAATTAGTAAGGATGTTTGCCTGTTATTTTGTTACGATTTCATAGCTAAACTGCTGTATAAATTTTAATGTTTAGTGCGAGGGTAGTTGGTAATATTCTCGTAAATCATATCTTAATAAAAGACAACAGACGTCGAAACATAATATAGTTGTGGTACGAACTTCTAACGTTTTTCTTACCTACTATTAGTCACCATCTGTCTGTAATCTATGAAAATAATACTCTATACACCTGAGAATACTGCCATAAACAACTTTCGGTGCAATAGTCCTGATATTGAGTTTCGCTTATAATTAATTAGGAACCGTATAACTTATCTCCGATACAATTCTCTGAACACGTTATGAGGGTATACAAATTTGCTACGCCTCATAAAACACAATCTTGGTTTATCCCTTTAGAAAGTTACTTCCTAAACCCATATGAGCGAAATACCTCCCAAAAACTTCATAGTAACTTGGATCATGATGCTAATAAATCCTAAATAACGCAAAGCATAATTAAATGTGTTAGTGTTGTACCTTTAAACTGTTTGATAAGTTAAAATGAAATATAATCCTTAAATATATCTACTTATTTTATTCGGTATTTTCAGAAGAAAACGCAAAATGATATAACAATTTTATTGAAGTTTTATATCAGATATAAGAGCACCAAGCCATATACATTGACTTTTTCCAAGGCTTTGGTAGCATCTTCTTCACTAATAAGGGATTATTACGACAGGAGTGTAAGAAGCTTAATGCTTATTACCAAAATGAAATACTTAACACATTTCATCCAACAGTACTCCAAGTTGAATGCTTTTTAATACAATAACAATAAAAGTCAAAGATGTCAAAAACACAATTTCCATGGTAATAGAAAATGCAAATATTGTTATTAATGATAATTTTACTTTGTTAATATAATTAATACTGTACTAATGCATTATATTATTATATTCAATGAGACATCGAATACATCAGTGCTTAAAATCTATACTAATATTATAAAGCTGAAGGGTTTGTTTGTTTGAACGCGCTAATCCTAGGAACCGCTGATCCTAGTTAAAAAATCTTTCAGTGTTGTATATTTATTGAGGAAGGTATGGGCTACATTGTATTTTCAAAAAAATTAGGGATCATTAATAAAGTTCAATCATTATAGATAACTAGATGTGTTTGTCAAAATTGACATGAACGCGAGTGAAGCCGCTGGCAGATGCTAGCAATTAATAAAGCTCATTGTAACATTTACAATAATAATTAAAACCATAATAGATTATTATTGCGTATGCACTTAATTTGTTTCATGCTTGACTAAATGTTTTGTTTTCCTTTTTAACTATAAGTGAATGACTCATTTACATCGGCCATTATTACAAGTATTAAACTCCGAAAAGTATCAAATGTATGGCGCTTTAATTCATTTTCCGCTGAAGGAGCTTATAAAATACGAATATAAAACCTCCTTTGCCAAATAAAAAAGCTAAGAGTTCATAAGCGATTACGTCATAACGGATGAAAAATGACTTTTAAAATCCAGTAACCACTTTGAACTGTTACCGTTCCCGCTTAAGATGAATTGTTGAAAATTGATGCGAGATTAGTTACTTGAAACGTAATAAACTTCAGAGTTTTGAAGAACACTCCGTTTATATTTCAAGATCAAGTTTGACACGAGTGCTTCCGTGTCGACAATGTTGATGCGTCACAGTGTAATTAAAATTTAAAAATAATTCCAACTCCATACCGTGTGTAGCTATTAAGCTATTAAAGTATCCTATGACCCAAATTATTTGAATGACTTTGCAGTTTAAGTAGATGCATTTACGATCCTATATTCATCGTACATTCCTTCATCTTCCCGTTAGTACCTAAGTCATAAAGGGAGAAAAGTACAGTCTACTTTTAAGTTTGCAGGCTTCTTACTTCCAATCAAAATTAAAATTAATAGATTGTAATTTTAACGTGTTTACTGAGCTACTCAGTTAGAATTTCTTAGTTTACTTTTCCCGGCACTACACTCTATAAAACTATTTATTGAATTAAAAGAAACTACGGCACTACACTCTATAAAACTATTTATTGAATTAAAGAAACAAGTAAAAATTTGATTTTATGGGGTTTTAAAAATTTACTAGTTCGGTTGCAAATACTAGTTGGATATAAGTACATAGTTTCAGAAATATAAGTCACTTTTGTAAAATCTCATTACCTCAGCTTGTAATGGAAAATTTAAACAGTTAACGAACTTAATGAGATATATTTAAACAGCCGAGTCCATTAAACATTCGCCGAAAGAAAATATTACACCCACGGGGTTTATTACATTAACAATAAATAATAATAAAGCGTTATTTATATCTCGTTTAATTATTATCTAGTACTTTATGCAATCGCATGATTTATGTTATAATGAATATTGAAAATTATAAGCAGTGTTATAAATATGATAATACAGGAAAAGTTTCTTTTGTATATTTATATTTGATACTTACTATGTAAAATGAGTTTTCCATTAAGTAATTTTTAATTTTTATTTATTGCGAAATAGGTGACAATGTTTTTTTAGTATTTAAGATGGGTGCTACTATTACGCTATTATTGCGATTTTTATATAAGATTTAGGGCTAATATTATTTATTTATTATATTTAAAGTTTAGACATAGATAATAAATCTAAACTGAAGAAAATAAAACGTTGTTTTCGTTTTTGAATTGCATATCTACATAAAAAATATATAAGAACTCACGAAAACACTGGCAGGTAATACGTAATAGCACAGTACAACTACTATAATATGTGTGGGTAATATAAAGCATGCACCTACATGCCGCCCAGAACATCGAATATACATAGCAATTGCCGGCCTGGCCTGTGGCTACTATAACATTCGCATAGTCATTAGTGTGGACACAAATCATTGACGGACAGGACACATTTGTCACCTGGTAATGAAGCCACAATTCCAGATGTATGGCTAAATAGAATACGATATAAGGTGTGACAAAAACCACTGTACCGTATTGTATGCGATGTCTTTTGTTGTAACGGGGTCATGTGTTGTTGCTAGCTTTTGTTGGCTAATGGGCCGTTATAATGTATATTATTATGTTTAGATGGAAACAAAATCACTATTTACACGTCTAAAATTAATCTAGATGATGTATAACAATTGTAATGCTGTGAAATGATAGATGATAATGATAAATCATGTTTTTATTGTCGTGCTTGTCGTTTTATTACAATAGACTTTATTCTAACTCGTAACAACAGGATAATGAAAGTATAAATTCTCTGAGTTCTCTTTTGTAAGAACCTATATGGATCTATTTCTGTTCGAAATTGACTCAGCGCGTCGGATGTTAGCTGAGACCTACAAATATAAAATATGAGTGGCATGATTTTTTTCGTGGACATTTGTTTTGCGTAAATTCGCCCAGGTGCGAGTACGTCATGCTTTTCAAACGATCTCCCTATTGGCTCTACCTCAACTCAAAATCGTAGCACTATATAAAATGCCTTTAGGCTGGTAGAGACTAGGTTCAGCCCAAAGAAGTTATAGAAGTCCATTAAGGCCAACAATGTTCGTGTCTTCTAAATGAGAAATCATTTAACCGTATGTTTTATATTTCAAAATGGTCATATGTTTAGGTAGATTTTTATTATTACCTATACTGATACAAAACTACTGGGTACTATAATTGCAAGGTATAGAAAAATGACGACCCAGACGTGTCTCATAACAACGGAAATCTACACAATATACGATATTAATTTTA
>JAOSYY010000015.1:87805-99546 GCA_025727935.1 Hebomoia glaucippe
TGCAAGGTATAGAAAAATGACGACCCAGACGTGTCTCATAACAACGGAAATCTACACAATATACGATATTAATTTTAATACCGTGTGGCTCCTGCTTTGTGCAACTGCAAACTATATGGATTATTTTTAATATAACTTCGTTTCGAGTTTCCAATTTTCTTTGACACAAATCGTATCTTGACAATTACTTTTGTCATCTTAGCCATTCTGGAGTCATATTCAGTGCCAATACACTTTTCAGTAGGCATATATTACTTGTATGAAGCCCAATGCCTATGGTTTTTGCATGTGGCTTGGGAGTTTAACTGCCCATTGACTTTAGTAAATGGTTAGGGAATAATGTAATTCTCGGTTGGTGTAGTGCACACGAATGGCGGGTATGGTCTCTTGACTTTGTATAAGTTTGGAATTTGCCGACGCAGCATTTATTCTTCAAGTTACATTGAAGTGTAATAAAATCTAAAATATACAATTTAAGAATAACATTTACTTGATAACGAGCGCATCAACGGAACTTATAAACGCATTGTTAGTTTTTAAGATATCTAAAAATAACTTTTTTTGTTTTTTTAGAAAATAAGAATCATATGCGAGTTGATAGGTATTGAAATAAAAGTCTATGAAGTCCTTTAATTAGTAGCATCTATCTCTTAAGGGTTATCCACTTGTTATAAGTCAAGCGGATTTCAAAGACGTCATTTTGCCCGTACTATCAGTTTCAAGGTAATTTCCCATGAATTAATTAGTAACTTCACAAAGTATGTATTCTGCGATTGATTTTTGTTAGTTTACAATTGTTATATACTAGTTAACCCGGCGGACTTTGTTCCCTCTTTGAGACAGTATATAAGCAAATTTTGGATTATATTAAGTTGATTTTTTATTGGAGTAATAAATATAAATCAAATAAAAATAAGATAAAAAGTATATCCGTTTGTCCTATGTCCGTTTCCTGGTCCTAAGCTACGTCTCCACTAATTTTCAGCTAAATCGGTTCAACCGTTCTTGAGTTACCGATAGTGTACCTAACACGACTTTCTTTTATATATACATAGATTTAATTTTACATCGAATTTCAGTCTATTTATCTCAAATATCAGTCGTTATAAGCGAAGTAGACTACACATACTATACATATAATAGAGAATTTCACAGTGCATTCAGATATTTGTATTCGCTACGGAATTCCCCTGAAGAATAAGCAGAACCGCAGCGATATCTATTTTCCTCAACTATTGATGTTTAAAAGATAAGTTTATATCCTTGATAAGTTCCGATAGCGGTCTAAGTTTAGATTATGAAGAGAAATCGTGATATAAATAACTTAATCCTTATCAATAACTTACTAGAGTTTTTATAAATACTATAGATGATTTAGTGGTCGAAATTCACGCGATTTGTTATTTAAAACATCTTTAATGCACTTTCTTGATTATTGCATCTCTTTTAAGCTATATTTGACACACACATTTGTGAAGAAAAATCTTTATATAATACGATTAGGAACGTGTCAATCAATCAAATGAATTTACTTAAAGATAATATGATAGACAACAGGAAGTGTTTGTGTTAATAGTCAATTTGATGCCAGTTTAAATATTTCACTAGGAACTACTTTTTACTTTTTGCTCTAATTAAAAGACACATGCATAGGGGAGATTATTACAAAACTGGGTATGGGGGTAAAACCGGGACATTGTCATAGGGCTGTTAAATGAATTTCAATTTTTTGTGCGCTTTGTGCACTGCCGTCTGCCATTTCGAATAGTTTTGTCAACAGAAATTTAGCAAAGATTTAGTAGGTATGTTTGTATAGATATATAATTATTTCGTACAGGGCGAGTGATGTAAAAATCTTGATCTCCATATAAACTTTAACCAAATGTAATATTTTTAAAAAAGGCCTTGAAATACATAAAAAATATAAATTTTAATTCCGGTAGGTTATTGGCAATTCTCAATAGTAAGATATTTAATATCAAAGGGTATTAAGCCCATGGTATGATTTTTTTTAAATAGGCACACGCAGTTGATCGACCGTAAAGAAATTCATGTAGTCATTTTTCAGCAGGGAGCTCTATGTGTAAGTTTTTGGACTATGATACATACTTATATGTATACACTCACTAAACTACATAAGAGGATCAAACTATAGTCGTTATATGTATAAGTGTATATACACCACCTTCACAATTTTTCTCATTGGCGTATTCACAAAATAGTCATTCCTACTGCGACTCCATACTATCTTGTGGTTGAGTTCCTACACGGGACGGCAGTGAACTATAATCAGGTGACCATTTGTATGTGCCTCACGTTTAGCAAAGCGCTAGTGCCTCGAGCAAAAATATAAAGCTGCAGAATGCAGGTGTTAAACAGAAAGGTTTCGAAACCAGATACGATGAGAAACTAAAAGGATTGACCTATCTGAATGAGATTCTGTTGTTTTTGTTTCTTTAATCTGGGTAAAGATTTCCTAACCGTTAAAGGCTCTTTTCTGAATTGATCTGATAATTGTTTTCGTTGAATATAGGTTTCAAACAAAAAATTAAATGTGCGTACTTGTCTAGGCGTTAAAACAGAAGAAACTATAAGATTTTTTTATTAATTTTGTAGAAAAATTCCTATCTTAATATATATATTTGTTCTGTCCATGTTTGTCACTAAACGGCTGAACGGATATTCTTAAAATGTTTTGTACATGTTTAAGGGGATTCGAGAATGGTTTAGGTTCATCATTTACTGCACTGGGAAATTATACTCTAAATATTTTTTTATTTACAACCAGTTGTTGATTTTAGAATGTGTTACATTAGATCCGGCAGTCTGTGTCTCTATCGCAGTATCAAATATTCAGTTATATTCGATATTGTAATAACTTTTTAATAATAATATTCATCAATACGGTCCAGATAGTTTTAGTTTATTGAAAAAAGTTTGAAATTTTCGAATAAAAAATGTGTGTACAGGACAAAGTCTGTCAGGTCCGCTAGTTTAATCTAATATATAAAATTCTCGTGTCACAATGTTCGTTCCCATACTCCTCCGAAACGGCTCGACCGATTTTTATGAAATCTCATATGCATATTCAGTAGGTCTGAGAATCGGACAACATCTATTTTTCATCCCCCTAAGTGATAGGGGGGTTGTTCACCCTTAAATATTTTTCAAATTTTTGGATGAAATTTTTTGCTTTTACTTTTTTTATGATACAACATATAAAAATACATACAACCCCCAATTTTCACCCCTCTACAGTCAACCTATTTTTATGTGGCAAAATGACGTTTGCGGGGTCAGCTAGTATAAATATAAATAAATATAAGTTTCGTTTCTTTAGTCGTGTGTTGCTTACACATTCTTATGTTTATAATGTAACTTGCATACATAAATTTCTATACATATATATAACATTTATCCGTGTTTTCTGTAGAAATAGGGTAAAACTACGGGTTTCACTAGTTAAAATTTTGTTATGCTCCTTTGGCTTTTCCTCCTAGATGAATTCTTCTCTTTAAATTCTACTAATTTACACAATTATTACCGTATACGAGATTTAATTTCCTTTTTAAACTTCTTTGGATTTTTTCTGAGATGTTATTTATTTTTCGATAAGTACACTATTATTGACCGCAATTAATTAAACTTACAAACACATAGGTTTAAATTATTAAAGATAGCGATTAATTTACAATTATTATGTAATATTTTAAGTTTACTAGAGATCATGTAATATTGACGGCTTTACTTAAGCTGAATTTCAAACTTATAAATCGTCTATCAGATCTGGTCTATAGCACGGTCGCAACGATTTCTAATTAGTCTGCGCCATCAATAGACAACAGAGTCGAAAATAAATCGTCAACCAATCTCCAATCAGGCTGCCCTGATCTGTGATCACAATACAATCTTTTATTCAATTGGAAGATCTTATTCCGTTACGTTAAGGTTTAGTTTCGTGTTTATTTTACAGGTATTCTCAATATTGGATGCAGATTTTACGTTCGTTTTGGATGGGATAGTATAGTATACACGACACTATAGGGTTAGCGATTTAAAGCTTCGTTTATCCTTAAATAAATACAATCCTTTATTTAAGATAATAATCTTCTATTACGACCAACCTAGCTTAAAACTGATCACCTTAAAGCATGTGATATCTATAATGACATTTCAAAGATAAAGTCGACCATACGATGTATCTTCGTTAGTTTTTGGTGTAAAAACATTATTTTAATAACAGTATAGATAGCTAAATTAATTAAAATTAAACATGACAACATATTCCTCTCATTTTTAAATGTATATTTTTCCGAGGTAAATAACTAAAAGATATATTTACATTAAGGTAGCAACCCTATCACGTTTTACCTAACCTATTGTGAATTTTGAACATTTCTCTTTGCTTACTTCGTACATCGCAGCAACCATGCATACTCTATAGCATAATATACCACGAAATACTCAAGCATGCTATGTACTTCATACTGCCTGTGTTCCTCTTCGTCAATACAGAGATATATTCAAGCACTGAGGTTGTATCAGCCCTAAATCGTCAAATTTCTATCCTACAAAAATATGTCAGTCTACGTATAACTAAGAGAATGAAAAATTTTGCTTCAAAATCTAATTAGTATTTCTTCCTTTTATTAACGTTATTTTGTATAACTTACTCTTTTCCAATTTTCCTGTCTCTATAATATATCAATTGTCATAAAAATCCTTCATTGCTTTAATGTTGTCCATTTTGATTCACAATTAAAATCTTAACAAAACAATTTGAAATACTATAAATATATTTATACCTATCCAAAAGGCGAGGTTCTTGATGTAAACTTTCACCCTCTAACTTCTCCTTCAAGTTCCAATTTACTACCAAAATTGATAACAATTAGTGGATTATACTTGAAAAGTCAGGAGACACTTCCAGTACGCCTAATATGTTTATTTTTTCTCTATATACGTATATTAGATAACAGGAAAAATAATGTTAAAGGAGACGTCACTTATAAAAGTATTTAATCTATAGACACATCAAACATTAAATTTAGAACAAAGTTCTACGAATATCTATGAAGTTTGATATACATATATGTATTATATTATAAATGATCAGTCATTTTTGTGAATCTTATCATTAGATAAGAAATTTATACTATGTACATTTTTAACTTAAATATTAATTACACTTGTTAAATCTAATTTATATATTATTTCACTTGAAACATAAATGTAATAAATAGATTAAGCTTCTGGCATTTATAACGCCACGAATGAATGACGAATGTCTGAAAAGGCCCTACTTTGGTCAAATTGCGTCTTTATTCAAATCAACGGAAATTTGTTGTAGGCAAATGACAGCTGGAATTAATTTTTGTTTCGCTTCAAGCGATCCGCCCTTTGCCCTTACTTTGCTTCGTTATAAAAGTTAGGTTCATTCGAAGTTTTTGAAAATTACATATAGTTGATCTGAATCTAGTTTCTGGAGTTAATATTTTTTTTTATAAAAAATGGGATTTCTGATACTCCAGACGTTTAAATTTCGTTGTATTTTACAAACCTATTTGTACACACGAGCAAATATAATAACAATTTTAAATATTTTTAGTAAATACTAGCGCTGTCTTGCATTATTTAGTTACGTAAATTCAAAAATACTCAAATAGCCATTTCGTTTTAATAACGACATCTTGGTGGTCTTTGCATGAACTACTTGAAATCATTTGTACACTTTGTTCTTATTGTTACATATAGATGGCGTTATTCTTAAGCTAGGATCAAGTTTGTTTGTACTATGGTTACTGCCTACTGTCTTTTCAGAAAGCTTAGACATATATTGTTAGATGGCGCTGAGCTTGCAACAACAACGATAGTACAAAAAAGTTAAAACATTTTACACGAGATGGCGCTTAAATATTTATTTGCACGCCATCTTTGCGATAATTATAAAACTATTTGGAATTACAAATGTGACTCATTTCAAGCACGTTGTTCCTATAAATACTTCTAGATGGCAGGATATATATATATACAATATAAATATTGCATTAAGATATAAAAGTACTTGTAATATTTTTATATTTTGGTTGAACAACAGGGATTTTCAATCTTACAAGAGTATTATATGGAATATACTACGAGTTTTATGATTCCTAAGATATTTCTGGATTTAAGTATCTTAAAACCATAAATAAACATTAATCCTTTTTAAGGCATTACAAGAGTACTTACTCTATTATTTCTTTATCACTCTTTTAAACATGGCCAAGAAGCTAGACTTACAGCTAAAAAGTTATCGTTATTGGCATTCAATAATAACTCACACCGCTCAAGGCAGATCATTTTAATTAAATTCATCCCGAACTTCATCTCAGTTCAGTGGAAAAGTATCGAAGTGAGTTGAATTCAGTTTTAAACTAACTTTGCGCCTTCAGAATAATTGTATTTTAATATAACTTGTTATTTTATGGCTGCACTTACTCTATAAAGATCGTTATAAGATTACCTGAAACAGATAAAATTTATTTTATTTGATATATGTTGATGACGTCTTTGCTAAATTGCCTTCTACACGTTGAGATTGTGTGAGCGGAAGATATGGATTCCATTAAAAACTTACTACTATAAATATTTGACTTTCTTTAGATATGATTAAATAGAAATGTATGAAATCTTTATTGCGAATGTTTGAACGTATAAAGTTTGTATTTAACAGATGCTAAACTTAGAAGTATGCTAAATAAGATTTCGTGCGAATGAATTTTGATACTAGGTACATTTTATCTCATAGCCTATGCAAGCAGGAATTAGGTTAGCTTATCTATATTAATTACGGTATAGCTTGAACACATAATGCTCAATCAAAAATTTAGAGTGAATTGTGAATTTCCCAGAATACTTCGAAAATTGGTTTCTTAGAGAGGACATCTAAAAATCAGTCGATTCGAACACGAACCAGGAGATTGCTTCTAAAAGTTTTATTTATGAGTCTCCCATTTCTCGCCTCCCAATTGAAAAACTCCGTATTGCTAGTGACGATCACGTATCGACACAATAAAACATTAACAAATCATAGTTCTTCCTACTGTCTATGAAAAAGAATAACTTCCTGTTGATGTTTAAGTAAAGTAGTTTTTTACCTTTACAATGAGGTGAACATTATATGATAATATTGTTGTCTTATTTTTTTTCTAAATATTGAGTTAGGACAGAAATAGCATAAATGTACAATATCTAAATATATCAATAAGTTTTAAAAGTTTACGGTTAAATTGGGTTCTATATTTTATTTTGTTACATATTTTAAGTTTTCTATTACTATAAATAGAATATTATTATTTCATATTGGCAACTATTATATGATTTTCTTTTAATTGACCGTATTTATATATTTAAGTTAACATGAATTATGAGATAAACTAGCAATTGAAAGCAAAATGAAAAGGTTTTTTATCCAGTCGGTATTAGTTACTTAACTATACTTTTTATTATGTTTGCATTTCCATACACATGATTTCTTTGGAAAAATAAAAAATTATCCCAAAGTAAAATCATCGATATCGATTTTTGCGAGAACCACACTGGCAGCGCCTCATTCGTCGCGCGAACCATCCCAATGGTTTTATTCGGGCGGTTTCATTAAGGTCGCATTGTTTGGAGGAATGCCCATCATCCTTGAGTATTTTGACGGAGACATCGATCAGTTTACTGGTTTTTTACGATATTTCTGAAATTCCTAATATTTTACCGTCCAGCAAGTATGCTATCGATATGGTTTTAATTCTGTATTAGTAAATAGGCAACATTATGTTATATATGTAATGAGAAATTTTCTATGTATGTTCAAAGAAACTCAATAATTTCATGTCCACGCTATGAAAAAGGTATTTCAATTTGTTTTGATTGATTGATAAAGGTGAAATTAATTGAGTCTTTTTGCAAGGATTGATTGAAAAATCAATTACGAATGAATATTTTAAATATAATCCTTTGTAACATGATAATGTTGACAGAAAAAATCCGTGTCACAGTGATAGACGAGCTTTATCGCAGCATTTGTTCTCAGAAGCATAACCAATAATTTTCCATAGATAAATCTATTATTTTCGTACCATCACGATTTAGTGATTTGTTGTGGTAATAAATAATACTTTTTCTTTTTTTTTTTTATTGTTTTGTCATCCCCACATATCAATACAATTACATTTTGTGCTACAGTTCAGTAAAGTTCTTTTCCACTTGTGTCAAGATATATGATAGTGCATCTTTAAATAATTAATTATGTTATGATTAATTATTTAATGGCGCAGAAATATCATCTATTAGCTAGTTATTTTTGTGCTCGTTTGTCCATACTTGTTATAAAACTGCGTAACAAGTTAAAAATAAACTAAAACATGAGTTAGTGGGTGATATTATTATCCAAACTATAACGTTCCATAACGATACGATAATATAAAACAGTTTTATATTACTACCACGGCTTACTATTGTTGTATGTCAATATTTAAGTGAGACCCAAAGGCGCGTTTAAAAAATATACCTGCAAAATTTGTAGAGATGTAATCAAATTGCTGAAACTGTAAACGTTAACTACTTAAAGTATAAAGTGAATCAAAGCTACGAGTGGCTCGTGTCTCGAGGTCGACTGTATCAGGCGACACCTGGCCTGCGACCCTTGGGAGGGGTCAGATACTCCTCCCAGGGGTCAAAGTCTCACTCGTTCACATGTATCAGTTATCGAATCCTTCGCGGTTAACCCTATCAAATATTCTGCACTAACAAAATTTTCATGAAATATTTTTACAGTTTGTCGTATCCTTAATCTAAATAACGGTTTTTAAGGGCTATATTAACTGACTAGCTTCTGCCAGCAGATTCGCTCTTGTTAGTTTCGATTGTGCACCTTGGGTTACATGACTAGACTTTTAGTAAGGATCCCTATTTTTTTTAATATTATATAGCCTATAGCCTTTTTCGATAAATGTACTATTCAACACTGAAATATTTTTTCAAATCGATCAAGCGGTTCCTAACATTAGCGCGTTATATAATCCTGATTCTTATCTATCAATTAAGTGAGCATTGGTTGTAGTTAAAATGAAAACAAAAAAGTATGGTTATGTTGTATTACATGTGCGACAAATAATTCCACATAATTTAAACTACAAAACCGAAAACAACAAACAATTACTGCTGGTCCAGCGGCTGAAATCAATTTGTAAACGCCAATCAAATAAAAATACCATTTTACCAATAAATGAAGAATTAGCTTAATGGAACGAAACATGATCGTTTTATTACGTTTCTTTTATTGTACTCGCACAAAAAAGTGTAAATGGTCTAAAGCAATTTCCATTATACGATTATTTTTATAAAATTTAATTTAAAATACGGAAATAGCACATTTGCTATATACAACACAAAACTACAACGAAAGTAATTTATTATATATTATGAATATTAATCCAGTTTAAAAGCAAGTGATTATATATTAATATCTTGAGATGCGTCACATCCCTGACTTTCCCTGTGGTATCTTGGCCTCTGGCCAAGATAAGGGTTAAGAGGTGCCCGGGGTGATATCCGATATCAAATTAATTCTCATGTCAGGCTTCGTATCGCAGAATATTTGCAGCAGTCATTGAGTTATTTGAAGTTAATCGAATTATATGAAAAGAAAAAATATTGATAAAATAAATGTCACTCCTTTGTTTTCCCTTCTTCATTCAGAATGACATTTGTAGGGCAAAGCAATTTCGCAAAATTTCATCCATTTTCCTTTCCAAAAAGTGTGGTCGTGCGTAAAAACTAGTATAAAAGTTGCCGTGAATGTGTTAACTCGGGAAATTAAATTAAAAAAGTTAAAGGCGTGAAAATGTTTCGTCAAAGTGGAAAGCAATCAATTCACTTTCCGGTAAAACTTTTTATTCCGACGTCGACTGAGGAAGGTCGAATTTAACTTTTAGCTTAACACTTCAGTTACAACTCGGACGGAAATGACAATTTATTGAGTTGGATAAATGTTTTATGGATTTAGTTGACGATGCCACGGCTAAGTGACGTACCTTGGTCATTATAAAAGTAGGACATATAGATTAATACCTAGTTTCATAGCTTTTTACCGAAAAATATATAAAACATCTAACGCAGCCTGCTAAATATTTACTTCTGTTTCTCGCAATCATCCCTAAAAAGTCTCCGAGATTCATGCTTTTAGATGGTTGTACCTTACCAAAATAAACTAGTATCACCGCTTGAAATATACTAATAAAATACAAATTTTCTCCTACTTAAATATAAAAAATCATGAGACAAGAACATCTCTCTAATAATAATCTGTATGTATATCTGAGTAACTATTTTGTAACATAAAAGCCATTGAAGAGATACAAGTTTGCAAGTTCATAAATGTTTGTTTCAGAATCAATGTGAAAAATATAGTAACAAAAAAGTATCTGAAATTGTATCAGCAGTCGATCTACATTTTTTATCCTGTTTTTGTGGTCACATGCGACTTTCGTTTGAACTTTCCCATATTTTACGGGGTAATGGCCTGTTGTGTTGATGAATATTACCTCTGAGTGGATGTTAATTCTCTCCGCCGGGGGCAATCAGAGCGCGACATTATGGCGAGGAATTAGGGTAAACGGGACGGGCCACACTCATTGTGGCTTAAATAAAGATACCCAAATGTCTTTGCTCAGGTGACTTTTTGTTTCGGTAAATGTTAATATCACATTAATGTTCGCCAATATTGTTATATTATTTTTTGCCATTTATATTATTTTGTACTAAAACAATTTAATAATCTCAATCCTATTTACAAGAAATAGTTAATATTTAAAATACAATAGTGCACTCATATGACGTTGTAACTAATCTTTATAACTGTTGAACAGTGGTCGTAAGTCTGGGAAATTAAAACGTAAATTGATTTTTAATTAATATATTATAATAATTAATATGCAAATTCAACCAAGTTATTAATAAATTTATTATTTGTTTTTAATTTTATCGAATCTATAAATATGACTTAGATGGAAAACTAGAGTTATTGTAGAAAATGAAACACTATTGTATAGAAAGCACTGCAGGCGGTAACCCGTGTCGAAGGCTGCTTAACCCAGATATAATAAGCTTCTTCCTAGGTCTTTTAACACAAAGGCGAATATTGAACCGCCTGCGATATCAGCGTTTAGTGGTTTTATCACACTGCGCAGAGGAATCTAGTGGAAAATGTCTGACAGTATATATTTTTGACTACAATGCAATTATATAACATGAGAAAAATTCTTTGTTAGAATTGAAAATTACGTTGAATTTCACATAGTAACATTCACGTGACATTATCAATTATTATCTAATATGCTGCCTGCTTATTTATTTTCTTTTCTAGCTTTCGAAAATTCATAGACTGAAGTTTCACTTCACGACTCTACTCATTTTGATTTGAAGCTTTTAAAGCGCATCCCACATATTGTAATTGGTAACACAAAACTGTTATTTGTGTAATTATAGGGGAAGTCAGCTCGTGCAATTATAACATTAATAAAATAAGTTAAAACGTCACGTAAAGCTGTGAAAATGATTCGTTTTCCCTCCAAAATGTTCGGGCGGTATAAAATTGGTTTCATTAACTCTCCAACGGCGCTCGACCGCAGACATGTCACCCGCTTTTGAAATTATTTTGTGTTCATGGCTTTTAATGTTTCTTATTTTATGAGTCTATTTGAGAACTG
>JAOSYY010000015.1:99646-139759 GCA_025727935.1 Hebomoia glaucippe
GTTTGTTACATGAACAATTTTTTTTGTAGTCACTTAAGTGCTTTGATTAGACTGAATAAATTCCCAATAAAGTACGACATAGAGTAGTGGTGTAAATTTAAACTGGTTCTGTTTAATGAGTCGGTCTGTGACGAGGGTCAGACACGTTTGTTGGTTGCAACCGCTCGTTGTTACCTCTCAAAGACCACATGAACACGGGTACACCTTTTGTTTTAAAACTATAGACTGTTTTAAAGTTAAGAGAGATTTTTTTACCGAAAAAAACCGATTAGAATCTTCGCTTGCTTCTAAGTTTTTTTAAAACATATTAGTACCATACAAAAATATATAGAGTTAATTAGAAGCCTATGCAAAATACAATGTTTGGGTCTCGAAGATTAAATAAACCTTATCTTTAATAATCTATGATATATATAAAATAAGAAGAAGATTAAAGTTTTTTATCTAATATGACTACTTATTATACTCTAATGACACTTTAAGCTGGTCTCACGAGAAAAAGGACTTCATCTTTCGAACTTTTTAAGATAGGTCTTCTAAGCGGAGCAGAATCCAATTGTAAAGTTTCTCTCATTAGAGTATCTTCACACTGACGGTAACACTTGATTGACGCACCCCGACCGCAACGCCTCGTGTGAAGGGCCCTCAGCAACTGAGCTTATTTTTACCCGACACCAAACAAAATGGTTCTATTGTAGTGTTTAGTGTGGTATCGCGTGACTGAACTTGCGCTTCTCAATCGGTGATAAATAATAACGATTAAATTTTATGTTTTGCAAAGTCTAATTAAATTTAATTATGTTTAAAATATAACAGCTCATATATTAGCTGTATTTTTATAAAATTTTGAGAAACCTAATAAGTTTTTAACAGTGAAGTCTTAAAGCTTGTTTTGAGGTATCATTAAGTAAAACATTTTTTATAATGTGGAAACTTAATTGATTACATATTATAAATTATGTTCATATCTCCTTGATGCGTTTTACTCAACATTGGGAGGACTAACAAGTGTCTGTACAAATAACTATGGCTGTAAATTATTTTTTAATGAAAAAATTATTAATAACTCTCATAGTAAAAAAATATATATAATTTGCTATCTAGTTTTACATTAACTTCGGTTTGAGCATCTGAAGCTATACAAATCAAATTATAAATAAATTATTAAGATATATTAAACATTAGCCGTCTTATTAATAGAAATCTCTTAAGGTTTTAAGTATTAACACGTCAAAACACTATATAGGCTTATGAATATATTTATTAATATGAAAATATAATGTAGGGTATTTTCATTTATTTTTATTTTTACTTATCATTTTGAAATCAACAAGTTAGATAAATTTTCAAGTATCGGGTGCAAAAGATATTTATGTTTATATATTGTCTTAATCTAAAGCTGTTTGGTTTATAATTTGTTATTCAATATGAAAAAAATTTAATGTATTGTTATTTTTATACTGAATCAAAAAATAACTTGTGCCATTTTATAGTAACAAAAAATATGTCATGCTCGTATATATAACAATACGAACATAATGTTTGTTTATTTTTTTCACATACTATTTATTCTATTTATTTATACTATGTCACTGTGCTCCGTCGGCATTATTTCCTTAGGGAAATATAAGGCAGTAAAGGATCTTTAGATACCATAACATATACCTATATCATATAACATTTAAGAGACGATCAGAATCGTAACAACACAGTAAAATTGTGTGTTTATAAAAGAACCAGTTTCCAGTTTTGTGCTTAAAACTAAATGGTATAGACTCAATGCCTTAGACGTCTTAGAATGCCTTAGACGTGGCGCCGGTCGGTCGCGACCCGTCTATACGAAGCAGAGCTATCTATCTTTGACGTTCCCTCGATCCCTGTACTTGCTCATTTCTAACATCTTCTGCATCATAAAATAAATTTATGTTCCTAAGTTTAGACTTGCGAAGGTAGAAATTTTCTTATTATATTTAAAAGGCAATTATAACCCAGAAATATTATTTTAAATAATAACGATACCTCTGTAGAACTCGCGGTTTTATTACATTTTTTACTTTGTATACTAATACGATTCAAAATCTTTATGAATAGTAACATATCTTTTGGGACAACTAATTTGAAACACAGTTAAGTGAGATTTACAACACAATAACCGAACTAAACCCAATGTACAATGAGAAATGTCAACAATTTATGAGTCTAGCCTACGCCATCTCCGCAACGTCCTTATGTCTCGCCTCGAGGTCACGTAAGACTTATCTTCGTGTTACATCATTTGTATTTGAATATATTCTTATTTTCTTTTCGTAACAAGAGACCTTGATGTAATGTAACGCCGAGTCTATGTTCAACGATGTTGTAAATTTAATGCTAATTTAGCCTAAAAGGCTAAAGCACTATTTGGTAACTAAAAATTTTAATCTTCCTACGAATAATAAAATGACATTTTTAACATCGTGAATTAACTTCGGGTATTGCCACAATTGTTTCTTATTATATAAATTATTATTTTATAAAGCTGAAGTTTGTTTTAACGCGCTAATCTCAGGAGCCGCTGGTCTGATTTGAGAAATTATTTCAGTGTAGTTTTTATCGAGGAAGGCTATTTATAGGCTATATCATATTTTCAAAAAAATTAGGGATCCTTACTAAAAGTCCAATAATATAAACCAAGGTGTAAAAATCGAAATGAATACGAGCGAAACCGCTGACAGAGGCTAGTTTTGGATAAACTAAACCATTTTTATCAACTGTTATAACGTGATTAACAGACTCGATTAAAAATTTAGGTTAAGAATTACTTTTGCAGGTTTAAAGAATTTAAAAAAATATTTATTCAACCTGTGTCAATTTCATTTGGAAAAAGGTTCAATATATTTTTTTTCGGAGAAATTTGCAAGAATATTTGTAAAACATAAAGAAACGCAGTTTTGTTACTTCTATCTCAGCTAAAAAGTCAATTTGGTTGATTAAAGGATTGAGAAGAAGGAAAAACGTAGAAATGCAAAGTTGGAATTTATATGGCGGCCGTCGAAAGGAATTAATTACCCAATTCGATGAAAGAACCCAAAAATTTCGCAATGTATTAAAAATCTTTTCTAAATCTTATGCTGTGACGGTACTTGTGATACTTCACTATCATTAATAATGAATAGAAAAATAAATGTCAGTTATTCAAGTTACTAAGCAATCTAGAAAACTTCG
Organism: Hebomoia glaucippe; assembly: GCA_025727935.1. Taxonomy (NCBI): domain Eukaryota; kingdom Metazoa; phylum Arthropoda; class Insecta; order Lepidoptera; family Pieridae; genus Hebomoia; species Hebomoia glaucippe. Next base: position 102,851 of record JAOSYY010000015.1, read on the forward strand.
AGTCTGTCTCTTGTACAAAGAAAACATATAGTTTATTCTCAAAATATATATTATAATTTATCATGTCACGTGTACCTGACATAAATTCATGAGATAACCCCTTACTGATAAATATTTATCTGTTAATTTCATAGGTGTTAAATACAAATTCAGTGTAGGATCTAATAGTTATTGTATATAATCCAATAATGTACAAAACTTTGCATTATGCTACGCGCAAGTCTGATCATAGTTTAGCAGAAAGATATTCTGTAGTCTAGAGTGGGCCGAGTCGTTCACTTAGCTAAATTAAATCGTTGATTCCTTAGGAAAGTCGAAAACACTGTAAAGTTTGGAACGTTCAGCAATATGCGAGGAATCCTTTTGACCGTGCAAATATGCGGAAAAATCTATCGATACCGGAGGAGGTTCAATATTAAAATATTATGAGGGTTTTTAAAATGTTTCATCCGAGAAAAGGGTGAGTTCGGTTATTGGATTTGGGAGTGATAAGCGCCGAATTGATTTTGTAAATTCGTCACGTTATAATTTAGATTATCATTCATTTGAAAGGACTCAAATTAGACATAAGTGTTTAAGTTAAATCTAGTTAGTATTATAACAATTACCGACGTTGACACGAAATTTTTGTTCTGAAACTTTACGATGTTTTAAAGTTCCTATTTTATTTTCTAGAAATGGACAACAATAAGCGTCTATGACGTATTAGAGAAAACACTAAAATCTCCAAATACAATCCTGGAGATAATTTATATTTTACTAGCGGTGCCCTACGCTTTCACCCGTGTCACAATATTTTCATAAGTTATTGCCGATTTCTATGAAGTTTTTAAGAAGCAGTTGTAATCACGGGAAAGAGAAAGAAATATACAAACACATATAAACTTTCGCACTTGTAATATTAGTAAAGAAGACTATTATACATTTAAAAAATCAAAATTGTATCTTGTATCATTAAATACAATGTAGATACAACTGAAAACAAATACAAATGGCGTGAAGGGTCTGTCAGCCGAAGTGCAAGTCATATCTGAGGAAGGGCGCGTTTTGAAAGTTTCCGTGACAGTTAACGTGTTGCGGATGGGGTTCTTGATTTGTTTCTGATTATTTTGACGAAGTATATAGAACAACCAAATGTGCTCATGTTTGCGAATCACGTAGGCTGACTACATCAACCGTACCGAATTTGTACAGAAGCTATTTAAACCGGATATTATTTCTGTAATTACTTAAAAGTAATGTTATTATTTATAAATTTTATATGAGTTAAGATCGTTTTTATAATGAATTATTTCTTACTGAAAACTTCAGATTGTTGTAAATAAACTGATGTTTAACTAACTCGTATAAAAAAAGATATAGGTATAATAGAGTGTCACAAAAAATATTTAGAATCTTAATGTTAAAATATTTATAGGAAAAATGTAAAAGCCGTTCAAAAACGAGAAGCATATTTGCTTACAGTACCCATTTATATATTTTTACATAAATAGAAAAGGATATTTAAATTAAATAAATGGGAAATTTTTATTTACCAGAAATTATGTAGTAGGAAGAGTTAAGTATAATATTTCCTTACTACCACGGCAAAGCTGTCAACTGTTATATATATTATGTAGCAGAATATATGCCGGCTCTGAAATTTCACCACACAAGACTACCGAAGCATAAGAAGCCTGTAAACGATAATAATAGCATGCTTATTGCATCGCAACTCTAAGTCGCGTCGTCAAAGCTCATTAATTTCGTTAGACAGCGCGGTTCGAAACTACATTCATTTTGCCCGCCCGTACGCCCGCCCGCCCTGCTTGCACTATGTAAAGTTTATTATTTATCGTCGTGTCGCAACCTTACCGCTTCTTAATTGAGTATAGTAGGATATAGCCTTTTAGGGGAAATTGGGATACATCCGAACAATACATAAAAATCGTATTTTCTCTATGAAAAAGTGGATTCGAAAATATTACTGACAATCGTTAACGGCAAGAACATTAACTCTCATTTACATTTTTAGTAAACTTTTCGTTTTTGTTATAATTATACTATGCTTGGAGTTGTGGAGAACTATAAGGTCGTAACAAAATTTATAAAAATTGTGGTCAAAACTAACTACTTTTGGCATGAAAATAGCAAATAAGTATTTATTGACATTTTATATAAAAAAGAGATTATACGTCATGAGACCTATATTTTTGTTTATTTGTTGTTAATTTATTAGATTCTGAAGTCGCGACACTATTAGCACTCACTCTGTAAGTGATGTTCACAAATGCATTTGTTAACATCGCACACCAGTACATATCACTTACAATATTTTTGACGATTCATCAATATGCTGAGTGACAAAAACTTGATACAATACGAATTTTTAACTGCTCATTGTAACTTATAATTCTGTTATATATATTATATAATCCTAGGTAAAAACGGGAAATAGCACCAGTTGCAGCAATGTCATGAGGAATGAACATTATTGAATATAATAATGAAAAACTTATAATAAAATAAACTCAAAGAAGAAATAGAGTTTACGTATCAAGAATATTAAAAATCGAGCTTATATATGCTGTATATGAAAATACGAGAAATTTTACACTAATGATCATGTATTATTTAAACAACATGAAAACAAACAGAGGACAACGAATTAAAGAAAAATTCAGAATAAAGTAAAAAGTCGACAATCAATAGATCCTATAACTTGATACAATAAAAACTATAAAGTGTCTTTTGGCTGATTTTTTACCGTAAAGGTTTGTACACTACGTATCCCTAAGTGGTACCAATTTATATGTATATCTATTTCACAAGTAATTTTTCCTTAAAGGAGATCTATATTTGCTTCTGTCTCAAGTATTCGAATTTAAGACTTCTCAGGCTAGACACAATGAGTTTACCTTTAAGTTATAGAGGCAGTCAAACGTGTGGAAGGAATATCGAAATTCCATTCGGCTCATGAATCACCGTTAATAGATGGAACCGTCAAAAGCAATAATACGCATTTCAAATTCACTATGAGAATATCTATGAGATCTCGAATAATTAAGTGATGCTCTAGAATTGATGACATAATATTGAATAATATAATAATGGCTGGTAATATATGAAGTGAGTAGGAACGGTCTGGGTAGAACATAAAAAAAAACTATATATTAACTTTAAAGGTTTTTTATGTTCTATATTTTTATAGAAAAAAGAGAGTGAAACACTCCCATTGCGAATAAAACTCCAGTGTATGAATAATATATTTTAGTACATCAATAAAATAGCGTTCCATTTTACGCGACAGATTGAACTGGAACGGAAGCAAGTCGATATAAATATGTTTCTCTTACTTACAATTGAAATAAATTTATGTTTGATGGAAAAAATCACAAAACTATTTCAAGTCAGAAAGTGATATACCTTACATCTAAATATACATAAAAAAAGGATTCCAAGCGTTAGAATTCGGATTATATATTTTGTTTTTTTTTTTTTCAATCGTAGTACATATTCTTATTGTATTTTAATGCATAATTAACGATATGTTGTAACAGAGTATATGGTATGATGTTAATTTTTTTACCAGACCTTACTTTGTATTTAGAAAAAGGGTGTTTAAACATTTATTTTCACTATTCAGATGAGGCATATAAATAAATTCATAACGGATCCCGGTTCTACAGAAACTCAGGCGACTTTATAACTCAATCGAAGTTGTGTAAGAACCTGTTGTATTTTGTACGATTATAGTCAAAGTGGTTACAGAGGCTCGGGGGAAAGAGTTAGATCACGCACGTATCCAATTTGGGCGGTATTTATGTTCGCAATATACGAGTGATCCAGCCTACGCCATAAATATTAAGTGCTCCAAGTTGAGCTTGCATGAGAGCTTTCAAATATACTTACATTCTAAATCGCTTGGTTAAAGTGATGAATGATTCCGGAATATTTTTATGACTTATGATATAATATAATAACATAAATGCGCCCACAATTATTGCAGTGACCACATTTTCCTTTATACATAATCTTCGTGGATAATATTATACTAATAAGTTGTACTACAAAGTATCGTTCAATAATAATCATGCACACGTATATTTTACTATTTATGACTATAATCTATATATGTAAATCAGTAGAATTCAGATGTTTGTACATTTCAGGAATTATATTTAAACGATTGCGGGCGATTAGAAAAAACCCATTTAAAACAAAGTGATTTATACCTCTTTGATCTGTCTGTCTCTTCGTGTAAGGTAATTTTCGAAGGAACTTAACGGATTTTGTGTTGGTTTTAATCAGTAGTCTAAGCGTATCTCGGAGTAAAACACCGTCTGTTTCATTAAAATCCGATATAAGGCAAAAAGTTATCCGCATTTACATCTTAACTTTACATTCAATGAGTTTATAAAAACAAATATGACACATTAAAAAATCGTTGACGAAATCAGCATATACGCTAGCGAAGAATAACTTAAACTAGTGTATGTACTCTTATAAGCTATATAAATTATCACAAAAACGCCAACACATCTAGTCGTGTGCAAAGAGCCTAAATATACAAAATATATCAGCTATCTTTGTCTCAATGTTCAAATTGTAGCAAATGGAAGAACAAGTCAAACACTTGTGACGAAGGGTTTAATGGTGCCCTCTAAACTAATTTGCATAGTTATTTAGCTTTTGTTTACTGAGGCGCGGTTACTTAACCGAGCTGTGTGGTTCATACGAGCGGACTTGCTGAGTTTCATAAAATTTGAAGAAATATCACTTATTTATCTAAGACATTCAATAAAAATACATTTATAAAATGCCATAGAAATTCCTTGTAATGGTTTCAGTTTGAAGTATATTATTATACCTGTGTTGCTACAAAAGTTTCATTCAAAATTTATCCTCTGTAATTCTTTCCTTTTCAAGTCCCCTTTTCGTAACATATAACTATTTTTAGAATCACGTCTATATTTGATTTTAAATTCATCAAAGTACTTCTGGCTATTTATTAAGGAATGCGTAACAAAACAAAAGGAACAACTTATATGCATATGATAACACAAGATTAGTATTTTAGAATTTAATCGGAAGTGTGCGTTTATTTAATTCGTGCATCACCTTCCGCCTTTACGTTTTACAGATAAACCACTAACCTAAAAACTTTTGCTTGTAATATAATACATTAATATGATAAATAAATTTAATTAATTTACTGGAGTCGAGCACGATGTGACCCATTTGATCAGTCGAAGGCGTACGGCTCTTTGATCAACGCAATCCCATTACCCTGAAACCTTAAAGGGATAATATTAACACATTTTTTTACCTTATTTAATTGAATTTCAAGCCGATATTTGTCATCGAAAAGAATGTAATTCTTTTAAAATATATTTGGTTATTTCTTGATTGGAGGTACTGCTTAGGGATAAAAGTAAATCGCATTATATTTTTATTCGTAAATATTGCGGTTTTTTTTTAAATAGATTTTATTGTTGCTATTCCTATTTTTAAAATTGAATACTTAATTCCTTTTTTTGTATACATTTTACTGTTTTACTAAAAGCAGTGAATAAATAAATTGTCTGTAACATCGTAAGATATTTAGTGCATGGTTACATATGTATTTTCTTGTCAAATCTTTTGTTCATTGGCCGGTTATATATCAGTACATATGTATACATAATAGAGAGGTGTCTCAGTGAGTTGGTTTAGAAGATTGAGTCAAATAAATGGATAGATTCGACAAAGCGTAACAAAGTGGAGTAGATCGAACAAGTGTCGCCTACAGCGCGTTATGTCGTGTGGGACGTGACAAACGATTAAGGCGTTTAGATTAAAAGGATTTGCTAACAATGATTCAATTTTAGCATAGATTTATTAGATTGAAGTAATATTATTATTTTTTGCAAGGGTATGAGATTCAATTAAAGCTTGAACACATTGAAATAAAAATTAAATTAATAATGACATAGACATTAGTTTAACTTTTCTTTAATTTTATTCGTAAAATTAATTGAGATATCAATATATAATTATCTAGAGCATTAAGTTAAAATAAGTAAATATAGCAGTAATCGTTATAATTATATATTTTAAAATGAATGGCAACGTTTTATTTATTGTAATATATTTGAGATTTAAATATTTTACGGCAAACATTGAATGAGTAGTTGATGATGTAAAGAAAATCGCTTAAGTTCATGATTGAGGCCATACGACAAGGGCATTGAAAGCCTCTCATTAGGTATCGACGCGCCTCGCTTTGATAGCACGAGCCGACAATCATAGTCGGCGGCACCTTTGTGTTCTCCACCAGTGACGGGCGTCTCGCTACAAGCAAATTCGCTTACTCAATATACCCTGCCATAGAACATTAGCGAAAAGTTGAGCTCCAAGGTCAAACAAAGTTTCACTTGCTCAATGACTCTTATAGAGTCGCGTGTTGCTTCATTTCCTGTAGTTGTGAAAAAACGTTTGTAAAAAAAAATATTCGAAAGGTCGAATTTTGACAATATTGACTAAAAATAATTTTTAAGGCCACATTATATAAGATAATGTTAAGAGATACTCGTAATCAAACATGCTTTATGTTACTTGAAATAAGTATAACTTTTTTCTTGATATATAATGTAATAATAAGGAGGTTTATACGCGAGGCATTAGATATAGAAGCCACGTGACTAGCCTGTAACCGACCGCTTTGGGGATACGAGTACATACGTTGGGAATGGATGATGGAATTTAGAATACTTGATAAGCTACCTAATGCGAACATTTCTTACGATAGCGTTCGGATAAAGTAATTTGTGAAGATGAAACATTGAGCTTAATTTTCACAATACAGGAATATTTGAGTAGCTTATATAGAGATGATAAGAAATTCACATCTCTAGTTGCAACGTGTGGGGGGATAGTTTTTGAAAACCCTTACAGGATTTTTATTGTATATTTAAAGTATAATCTGAAAATAAAATCAAACTATTTGCGTCACAATACAGCGGCTAATACGAAACAAAGAATACAAAATATATAGGTTCAGTAAATATTCACTATCGGCCTATTTGGCGAGACTCCAGGTTCAGTATTTAGTTATCCAGTGCGAAGAAATTGTTGCCAGTTTATTCTGTATCTTTTATTTACTTAAGTAAGTTTACACTTGGAATTTATTTTCAACAGATATTGAAGAAGTTAGTTCTTTTGACCAAGCTACGGAAGCGGAAATACTGAAAGAAGCCAAGGTAACAATATCTTATCGAATTATATCATTGTATTATTTTGTATCTTAGTAGCACAGGTAAAAGTTATGCAGTACTATGAAGTTATAATTATGAAAACGTTAATAATATTTTTTAAATTCTTCAATAGTGCCGATGTTTTAAAATATACATATTGGGTACTCTTTGTACTTTAAAATGGGAAATTCATCATTCAAAATCGAATGGGATCTAAAAGAAAACCATTTATAAAAATTCCTTCGCAGACAATTGGCATTATGCCTCTCTGCGACTGGCTGTCGGAGGCTTTAACGGAAATTAGTACGTGTTGAAGTGTCTTTGTCATATTCAATATACGGGCATTAATTCAATTCAATATTCGTATTTCAATATTCTCAGATTTTCCTGTATTTTCTAAAAGCAAAACAATGTCATATATACATATGAGTTTTTTTAATTTATAATATTTTGAAGGAGCCGTCACGTCCAAAATAATTTAAGATATCTTATTATAAGTTTTGTTTCCATTCATAAAGTTGATTAATTGAAACTAAGATTACTTATTTTAATAAAATATCTTTATACAGAGTGTTTGGGGACTGTTCTCGAAAACGAAGATAGGTGATAGTACTAATGACGCCTATGATGAAGGAACGGAAAAAAAATCGACCCTGACTAAAAAAAGACAGATTTTTAACACTGTTTATTAGCATTATTTACGCTCCATCTTGTAATTACAGCTAAATAAAACAATAGTTTCATAAAAATACTTTACTAAAAAAAACCACCAGCAATGAAGCATGATAACCAAAATAGCTGGACTAACATGATAGAGAGAAATAACGCTAATGAAACGTTTTAAAATATGATTTTTGTTTTTGGCAGGATCGAATTTTATTCCATCCTTTCATGAAAAGTGTCATCAGGGAGTAGTCCCCAAACACCCGGTATATGAACTTTGCACTACTGACTGTGTACCCTATTCCGTATTTATATGAAAAGGATGGCTCTTTGTATTTTGTTTTATAATTTCAAATTCCTTTCTCACGTTGGTATACTATAGAAAAACATTCAAGATTGCTTTTAACAATCATAAATATATTCTCTAACATATTTCCTTCACATCGAAGTAGTGAAGAAAATTGTAGGCTTTTATTTAAATTCCCTCTGAAGTGGATGTCGATGATGACGCACTCAACCCATTTACATTCGAGTGCAGTCAAATGAAAAGCCTACTATATTCAACCTTATACTTGCAAACGATTTCCATTTTATCATATACTTTTGGAATAAAAGCAATAGTAAGTAGTTATAACAATCTGAGATAACAGCAAAGGAAGAAAACGTATTCAAAGTTCCATAAATATACTTTTACTATGAAGTTCATTTTTAAGCACTGTTATAAGAAAAAGGCACAGTACCCTATCTGTCAGTTACAAGGGAAGCTAATCAAAGCACCTTAAAGTTATTTATAGGTGACAAAAGATCCAACACTGTGCAAAAATTATAATAACAGTTTGATCGCAAACAAAAAGTTCTGTAGTCATCGTCAGTATTTGCGCTTCTCCATAGCTCGCTAAATCTAACATACACTTAGCTATTTGTTCACACAAGATAAGAAAACTTTCCGAAGGGGATAAGCCGTGCCGGAGGACAGGTTTCCCCACCTGCGTGCCCCTCGCATATATTACACAAAGTTTTTGTTGCTCTCCCAAAAGAGCTGACGGCTATGTGATGTTTGATAAATTTTAACATAACTCGTGTCTTTACAAAAACTTGATACTATTTTATGTTATTTAGTACCGTTGTTCCTCATCAATAAACAAGCTTGAGAACCGATCTTAGTCAGTTAAATTCTATACTAGTTACAATTGATACGTCAAGTGTCTTGTAAAATTAAAAAAATGATTGTATTGTTGTTCTACGATAACACGAAACGAATAAAATGATGGTGTAGATTTCAATTGATAGATTTGTTTCAGGGACAGCATTACATAATGTATATAAAGATCGATTTAAAAAAAAATACATACAATTGTATGTCACAGTACTTTCTCTTAAATTAGATATAAACGGCCTTCCATTTACGATCTTAAATTATAAAAGTTGCAAAAATCAACATAAATAAATTATTAATTACTAAAATTTTATAAGAACCACGCTTAAGTTTTATCGTAGACGACGTCAGTAAAAAATTATGTTACGACTATTACAGTTATTTTTACCGCTATACACCGTGTTAACGATATAATTTTATATTATATTTTTCTTAATATCAAAATTTGCTTTATATATTAATTATTCAGAACTACCTCGCAAAGCGGGTCTCTAGATACACATTTTGTCTAATTAAACATTTTTGATAGGCTGGGATTGTGTTTAAAAATTATCTTTTATTTTATAAAATGTATTTTAGCTAGTGGTCTGGAATTCCATTAACGCTGTATTTACGAAACGTTTACATTAATCTTTCTAACAATGCATTCAAATGAATTCATCCGTAATATAAATACGATATAATTCAAAACGATGGGGTCCTATTGTCCACAAGACGGGGGTCCGGGTGCCCCGTGAACGCAAAACTTGTATAAATCATACACTGACCTTTTCATACTGTCGCTGTCAACTGAATATATTGTTTCACAATTTCATAGGCTAAACCTTTTTATTCCGTTCATAAATATAATCTTGTATAAGTAGGCGTTATTTTTTTTATAAAACAGTAATCACTATACGAACAACAAAAAGAACAATTAAAACATATATAAATTAATAGATTAAAAATATATAATTTGCATTGAAATAAAAGTGTGTAGGTAGACAACGTTTCTGTTTCTATATTGTAATTAAATTAAAAACCTATTCGCTCCAAAAACATGAATAAAGCATTCTCAAATGGCATAATTCAATATAATTACCGGTGTAATACAGTTGTTTATCGTTGTGTGAGCCATGTCTACAAATGGCAGCCATATTAAATTGACGGCCGTCATTATTTACATTAACAACTATTTAGTTGATTGCGTTGCGTTTATTAAAATTAAATTTGAATGGCGTCGTAGGAAACAGTGGGCTAAATTGAATCCCAGAGTACGTTTCGATATTAATAATCGTTATTTATTAACGTACATTTGATACATTACTGTTACATCAGCCAGAATGAAGGTTACCTCTAAGATTCTGATAGATTGAAGAATATTAAACAAGCATTCAGCTCTTGGCTGTATAATGTATACTAATATAATTGAAGTGAAGAGTTTATTTGTTTATACGACTGAACGCTATTCTTGGTTAATCAGTTTTGGATAGTCCATTTATTACGGAAGGCTAGGCTTCATGTTACGGTTAATAGGCCCGGAGCATAAATGAGCAATATTGCAAAAACAATAATATTTTTCAATCTCAGAGCTTTCATTACGTGCGAAAACAGTTATGGACTAATCACGAGTGATGATATTGTTCTCTTTAAATAGTTCTTAAAGTTAGCTAACTATAATCTTTTAATCGTTATGAATTGCAGACAAAGCTGTCGCGCGTCGGCTGGTGAGCTTATATTATGGTGTAAGGAAATTACTAAATTATCTCCCTAAATTGAAACATTTGTATATTGTTAAAACTGATTTCCAAAATTCGATTCTACGCTCCTATTGATGATAACACCGTATGAATAAAATATGTAAATGCACACTTAGACTTGCAAAAAGTTAAGTACTAAATACAAAGGCATAGTAAATGAACTAGACAGAATATTATATGAGAAGTCGATCTGTTCCTTAAAAGCTCTTAGGTAGTAGCGGCGACTTTTAAATAAAAGTAACAAAAAGATGTAAGTGTTCCCGCGAGTCTCAAGGTGACCTCTATTTACATACTTTTGCCAGTTTCACTCACATTGAATGCTTAACGACACTTTCAGATGTTTTCGGAGATCAGGCAGTTAAATAAAAATATCCACAGTGAAAGTTACTGTAACCACATTTTGTAAATACAAGCTTTTTCTGCATATATATAATAGAATGTTTTTAACTATGAATAGAGCAGTTATTGTCGTTGATTACCAATTTGTAAATGGCATTTATTTAAACTGCCTATCACATTTATTTTAATGGCCTTGTCTATAAAAAAAATTAAATACAGGCTCTTGTTAAAATTATTATAATAGTAGAACTATATGCCCTATAAACGAAGCGGAAAGTACAAACTCCGTGAAGCATACAAAAGATTAATGCATAACCATTTCAGTGGTCTTGTATGAAGACTGAAAACACAGGATAAGCAAGTTAGAGTCAGCTAATATAATTGTCAGCCTCCAGACAGGCCATTAGTCAGCCTGACTCAGCTGTAGGTAGGCACTGAGCCGCCACAGTAAATATCATAATAGCAGTTGATGTTAGACTTGTATTTAACATCGAAGACAGAAGTATGAGGTTGCTGTTTTGTAAATCTTTTAAATTAAGTTTATTATTTTTAATGTATCATATATGTAAATATGTATATGTACGAATATGATACACATTGAAGATAAAATGAGAATTATGACACTAAAAGGTATTTAATAATAGCAGTAGAATCTGTCTCTAGTCTATAACCATTACTTTATAGAGCCTCGGGGCAGTGCCAAACTGTTACTTCCATGTACTGTGCCACAAATCTGTGTAATTGGAAAGTAAGGTTTCAAGTCAAACTGACTGAAAATACTGTTTTCTAGCATATTACAGTTATCTTCTTTTGAATTCGGAAATTGATAGAAAGTTGAAACGCATATTATGACAAGAGCAGAATAAAATTTTTCCTCGCATATACAAAAATTACCTACACCAAACAATAAATTATGAAACACTAGCTTCTTCCAGCGGGTTTTCTCGCCTTCATTTCGATTTTTACATCTTGGGTTACATTATTGGACTTTTAATGAGGATCCGTATTCCTTTCGAAATTTAATATAGCCTATAGCCTATAGCCTTCCTCCAAAAATGTACTATCCAAAATTGAAAGAGTTGTTCAAATTATTAGCGCGTTCAAATACACTAACTTTTCAGCTTTAGTATATAAGTATAGATAGAAAATATATAAATACATTAAGGTCTTGCTGAAATCTAACTGACGATCCACTGCTAATTCGGGATCAATAGTAACGTAAGCTTTGCTTATCCCTACTTATATAGCAAGTTATATAGTTGCTAAAATATTATTTAACAAGAAATAGTTTAGGGTTTATGACAACTTACACACAGATCTTTAATTTTATTCATTTCACGAAGCGGAGAATAAACTTAATTACCTTAATGTAGTTAAGTGTAAAATCATAAAAAAGATTACTATTAGTCTAAGATGTATATTGAGATTCTGACCAGGTCGAATATGGAGAATTCTGGATATGACTAGTATGGCTATATATTTTTGTAATATAAAAATTGAAGTTAAAAGTAAAAGTACTCATGCTGCACAAAATGTATTATATCCGCTGCAACCAAAACCATTTCACAGTAAAGCAGCTTTCGCCTGATTCATAAAAACTTCGAAAATTAATTCAAACGTAGAATTTAACGACAAATCTCTTCGAAATATATTTCCTATGCAAATATGAAAATATCCGGGTGCGGTCTGTTGGCGGGTAGCCAGACCGATTGTAAAATAACTATATCACGGCCATTCAAGACGCCTGCCGCACAATGGCCCGGGTAATGACGCCTGGCCCGGGTAATAATCACTAGAAGCTGGATAATTAAGCTTAATTTAAAATACTATTGTTTTATTTGCATTACTTAAACGAAATTTTACTTGAAATTGAAAAACTGTAAAAGGAACTATAGTTTTCGGAACGCAATGGTTATTTTACGTTACTATCAGTCTTAGTAGATGTAGTCCTCTCTTAAAAATAATAAACTTAATTAAGCGCCACCTAAAAGGTCCAATACAATAAAAATACGTACAGAAGAATTATAAAGGTACGTACAAATATGAAGGTTTAAAATTGTAGTTACATATCAGAATGAGGTTAAAAGCATTAAAAATTCTATGCCCGTACAACGTGACGTTGTAAACAATATGATTGTTCGTACAGCCTAGCATATCTGAAGTCAGTTGTGAACATTAAAATAGTCGTTAGAAATACGGAAGGAATGAAAGTAGCAGTCGTTAAAAATTAATGACACGAGCGTTAAGGCTATAGGGAAAATGAAAAGCTTTCAAAGCGTCGGTCTCTACGCTGTATTGTCCACTTCGAATAAAAAGCTTAAGCAACAACACAGGAACTCACTTACCGCTAATATTATGCCGACTTCACTTCGATTTTACAACTTCCGACACGACTTCTGATAACGTAAAGTAACGATTATCTCACAAATCTTATGAAAAGGAAAAGTAGTTTTCTATAATTTAAACAAATATTGTGACCGTAGCTTTAACTAGATTTTAAGAGCGATGTTACTATAATATAATTGACAATAACCGACACAGCCACGATCCGATATATCGTAAGTTCTAAATACCATTAACCCTTACCCCGACACATCATCAGTCATTCTTACGGTCACGTTGCCTTTGTAATTGGATTAGGTTTCATAAGACGTCATTGTTCGTGAATAGTTGGTAGTCAAATCAAATGTACGAGAATTAAATCATGTTACATTTTCATGGCTGCCGACTTTTGGCTGTCATGTTGACAGGGTTAAGTTTATAAACAGAACCGAAAAGAAAATTGGAAGTTAATTTAAGAAAATTTTACCTTGTTAATAAATATAGGTCATAATATAAATACATTAACGTTATATAATATTAAAATCTCTATACATCGAGTTCGCAAAATAATCTATTATTGTTTAGTAGTATATCTACAAAGTATTTCAATGATCATAACATTTTTATTATTTTATAAACACCCTAATTTACTCTATAAAATATTGTAACGTAGATTAAGTATTACGGAGCCACCTTTAGGCGATAAACAGGAAAGTGATAGAATATAGATGAAACAAACGGCGGCCTTAAACAGGTTGTCAAAGAAAATGTAAATTCGCCGCGGGACCGGCCGCTCCGCTGAGACAGAAGGGTGAACATGTATTTATGGTGTATGAAATATATATTGGGTGCGTTTTAGGGTTCTCGTTAAAGGCTTAGCGTATAGTGGTACAGTGGTTAATGGCTTGGGTATAGGTATCCTAGAGTCTTTTCACATGTGAAAAGCGTGTTTTACATGTTTTCATTAGATTATAAAATTATTAACTCGATAATACGCTTATCCATTTGCCACCGGAATTACTAATATTACTTTAATTGCACATGTTATTTTTGACAACAATGACTATTTAATATAAAATATATGAATTATTGTCACAATTTTTATTTTAGTACAAAAGTCTATAATATAAAGTTTACACTATTTGTATTAAATTCTATTACTCGCCATATGTTAAAAAAAGAGGAACCAAAAAGGAAAAAAATAAATATTAAAAACCGTTCGAAATCATAATATCCGGGACAAATAGGAATTTAAAATCCAATTTAAATTCGCGAAGCGCGAAGCCTGTCCCCGCGGACTGTTGAGAATATAGTCCGGGAAATGAAGGCTTTGTACTTACGTTTCTGCTTTGTATAGACCAGGAGTCGACTTGATATTTGTATAAGTATTGTTTTACAAACATCAAAGGTATGTTATTAATAAGCATTGTTTATCTAATTCAGATGTCGTTGTTGTATCATTAATAGTATGTTTCGATAGTATTATTCAATGAGGATTTACGCAAACAGATAATAAATTCAACTTAATTAGATTGTCGTTTCGATAGGAACTAAAAATATATTAATATCGAAACAATTTCGTTTTTGAATAATTTTAAACTTTTCGTAAGGGAGTTTAAGTTTAATAATCTGTAGTAGTCTCTCAAGCTACAGTGTATATACTTTAGGGTATATGTAACGGCCGTTAGAGTACTCTCTCGCAAATATAACGGAATTCAGTACTGTTGTTTGTTGCTGCAAACAATTACAGGATTTATTTTGGAATAAAATTTAAAATGAAATTGAGTTTAAATAGTTTTAAGTTTGGAAATCTCAATATGTAGATAGAATTATAGTAGTGGGATGAGAGGTTTGATTCCTTTTTTATATAAACTGTAAGCATTAAAAGCGTAGTTTTCTTTTCATTTTAAATATTTTACATACATTAAAATAATAAGTAACGTTTTTATACGTATAACGTATATATATATATATATATTACTAAATATTTATGAGTATCGTAACAGTCAGTTATAATTCTAAATTGCAAGAAATTTTAATTTTGGTAAATAAAAATCAATTTGTAAATATTTTGTTTCTTATACTTGACAAATATATGTTCAAGTTAAGTTAATTCAAATACTCAGTTAAGCGTTTAGAAGAGATAATAAAATTCTTTATTTTGTTTAAAAAATTACATACAAAATTCATTAATTTTACCTTTTGGGAATCTCTTCGTCAAAATGACAGATATTTTCACAGAAACTCATTATATAATTTTCGGAAATAAGTAATTAATTAGTGAAATAAATAATTAATGGAGGTATTTGTTGGGAAATCTCCAAGTTTATCGCGGTGTTACATTTTCATTAGCTAATTGAGTTGTGCCCGTCATACCTAAGGATGTATAGGGCTCTACGGACGTAAATAATTTAGGGTTGTCACTTTGAACACTGAAAATTATTTTAAGAACTTTCGTCAAAGAATTTGTGTTTTAATATTGATAGATATTTCAAGAATTAATCAAATTAATCCATATTAAACCGTGTCAAGTATCTTACGAAATAAAAATATGTATCAGCCGTACGTTGTTTGTTCAAAAACTAATTCTAATTTAACCGTAACTCTGAAATAAGTAATAGATTAGGCAAATATTAATATTTTTTCAAATTGTAAAATTATGTTTTATATCTTAATGAAAGAAATAAAAGAGAAATATTTTTAAGATAAATACATTGCTGTAAATCGTGATTGTTTTATGTGAGGGGTAGCCCTATATTGCTGGGTGAACGACGGGAGGTTGCAATCCGCTTTTATTGCTTTTCAGAAGCTTTATGTTAATTTAGACACATTTTAGATGTGCTTTTAACAGCTTCAATACACGTACGTTTCGGGGAACGAGCTTTTGAATTGTACAATGCCATGTTTTTCTTATTTAGTTTGCTTGTATAATTTAAAACTTTGCATATTTTCTAAATAAATATGTAATAAGTTCGTGATTACGTTTAAAGCAGATAACTTTTAAATTAAATTAAATTTGTGCGGTTTCCACGAAGCTTCCTGTAAGTTTGTAAACGTAACATAGGAAAATCTAAGATAATTATAACTTTAAAATAGTTTAACATTAAAAAGGCAACAATAGAGCATAATGACATTAAAGCAAAATTAATAGGAGCAAAGACCTATTGTAGAAATACCAAACCCTCCTCCCTCTCTATAGCTTAGACAATTGTGAAGCTTTTGATAAAATGATTAATGGTATTATATTTTCCATCATTTGTTTATTCATGATATTATACTTATTTCATCTGTTTTAGAGGTTGCAATACACTTCTTGTGAATATTACAGGATTATTTTGTAATTCGTAATCGTACATTTCCACTATACGGTACCTTTACTTCATTGTCAAGATTTTATATGTTAATAAAAAAAATTAAATAATAATCTTTTCTTATATGATGCTGAATTATTATTTTATTACTTTAACTTGTATCTAACTTATTCTCCTATAAATATCGAAACTTAATGAGTTTGTATTTAAGTAGGTATAATTTGCTGCGCTAAGATGATCTAATAACAGAGTCAGTAGCCATAGAGACTAGTCTTTAAATTATCGATGAATTATTTAAGTAAAGCTTTGACGCAGCAACAATTAAATTATGCAATGAAAATCTACCACCAAGATATTACAAACGCTAATTCTTAAAACCGTAAATTATTTTAGACGCTCAGACAAAATTCCTACATTTTTCATAATGAATTCTTGCATTTTTAGAGGTAATTGCGAAAGCAAACAGAAATTAGTCTCGTTTCATATTTAAAAGGAACAAGCAGACGTCGAGGGATGGATGGAATATTATTTCTGTGTCGACATTAATTTGTCTAGAAATATCCGGTTTTAAATAATAATTACAATTTATAAAACTAACAAAACTGGAATTCAGTTACCAAAAATTGGATATCATAACTTTGTGATCTAATTCTTCCAATTGATCTCACTTTAGTAAAGTTAGTATTTTCTACACTCAATTCTTTGGGCGTCATTTCAGAACTATTTAGTATTACTAAATATTGGAAAAAGGTATGTTTTAATATGAGCGTTAAACTCTTGATTCATTGGTGATATTTAACAAAATAACAAATTTTCAATCAGGAATATAAAATGGATGCTAAATACGAGAGAAATGTTTAAAAAAGTAACTGAATGAAAAAGATTTCCATTACCAAAATTAATTACGCGTTCAAGTTATCTCCAAACGTACGTATCGACGGAAGTTTGAAGCGTGAAACTGTTCTAAGTTCGTGAGATTAAAAACTCTGAGCGAGTTCGATTCCGATCTTGAAATCTATTTCAACTTGTACGAATGCTTCACGGTAGCATTTTAGTTTTAATAGATTTTATCCGGTTCCATTTAAATAGCTTTTTATACGGGATTCAGTAAAAAAACGAGCCTCGGTACGTGAACTAGAAAACTAGGGAGTAGCCTTATACATGTGTACTTCTGTACACCTCTACACTTAAGATGTCCTTATAAATGTATTTTTTTAACTTAAAAATTAGACCATCTAAATATATATAGGAAGTATAATAAGATAACAACTATATAAGAATTTAACTTAAATATAGAGTCAACATTAACTAGCTCTTAAAATTATGGTTAATTTTATTTATGTAAAGCAACGATGGCAAAAAGTATTTTAATCATGAAATAAGTTAAATCTATTTTAAATATTCAAAAACAATATCGTATAGCCTTTAAGGTAATAATTAACGTATTAATATTATTCATAACAGCATTCGCCGATATAGTGAATATAGAGGTCGCCTGGGAGAGGATATTAAATGTCCGATCGGTCGCGATCATGTTACACAAATATTTGTTTTATTACTATTTACAGGGCATCTCTACGGGATATGCAGTAAACGCAACCTGCGTGGAGTTTGGGAGGTTTTGTTCACTGCTGATCTTTAAGGTTAGTGAGTGAACTTCAATATTTCTTTGTGGAAAATGTGGTAGACATATTTTAATTATGTATAAAAACAAGTAAATCGACATTTTAAAATTGTTTTTTCGTTTTTTGAACATAAAATCACGGGACGTACATCAGAACGTTAACAACTGAACCAAATTGGCGTTTATATAAGTTTCAATATATCTTTACATAAAAAGGGTAGGTACATATGTTTTTACAGTAAAAAATATAACATAGATCAATAGCCTAATTGTTAATGCTAATTCAATATATTTTAAAATTCGTTGATGATTTTGGAAACTAGTCATCAAGTGTTTAACATTACGCTGAAAATTTTTCCTGTTAATGTTTTGTTATGATGAAATCCGAATACAAGATTATATTAAAAATATTCGCTTTGATCTTCTTTAAAGGACGAAGCAGATAAGTTTTATAATAATTTTACCCTGTGTACATAAAATTACCTTCGAATAACTTAATAAGGCAAAATATGCGACGTTTTAGAAAGAAAATTTTCTTTACAAACAAAACTTGAGGAGTTGAGCTCAAAACTTCAATAACTTCTTAGAAAACAGACGGAGGCTCATTACGAAACCGGTATCTTCTCGCAGACACACATGTAAGTGACACACGATCGAAAAATGTATTGGATGTCGCATATATTTTTAATAAGAACTTACTCTTATGAATATACTTCTGCATTAATTTCTTCTTTGTACCCAGCAACGGCATGGTCTAATGAAATGTTAAAGAGTAACTCAGATTAAAAAATATTGTTTAAAACTCGTATATATATATTTCAATGTACAAGCAAAACTAAAGAGACGCTTACGGTTGGGAGATAAGTTGTAAGAAAAAAATTAATATGTCTGATGTTAATAACGAGCTAGATCTCTTCAAAAGCTAAAGAAAATACACGATCAAATAGTAAAATTTTGAGCGTATATTTCGTAAAGGAATATGAGCTATAAATTAGCATGCGTTTGAAAGTTAGCTCAAGAGAAACATCCAAGTTGGCTCGTTTGCCGCACCGCATGGAACTACATACTCAACCAGCCACCTCATACCCAGATATCAATCGCAAGTACATAAGACTATGAAATTACAGTACATAACAAATTCTAGATCGATATAAACGAAACAACACCATGTGTATTCTTTGTCCATAATTTTACATTACAAAAACATTTATCTGAATATATAAGTGCCCATTACTAATTGTGGTAATCGTGCTTCTAAGTACATAGACTATAATGAGTACAATTGATCACAGAACTGTTGAATATTATACAAGAAAAAGCATTATCTTTCCCTAAGCGCATTAGCACTTTCTTCAAGATAGGTAATGAATACATGTGTATTCTAATTTAAATGTTTTTGGTTTCTAAAAATAATCCTTAAATTGATGAACATTATTTTCTTTTTTAAGAGAAGTTCAAGAACTTCAGCGGTTTCTGTAACAATCTCATCGCAAGTTACAGAACCCCTTCTGCGCGAGACAGTTGTTCAAAGTCAGTGATATGTACTTGGATATTTTTCAAACATAAAACAGCTTTATTCAGATATAATATTAATTAAATCAGAAATAATATCACATACTTTGTCAGATTATATTAGGACAAAGTCTTTTTTAACTACTAGAACCTTCAAATAGGCTCGTAAACAGCTGACGTTTTAAAGCGAAACTTCTGAAGCAGAAAGTCACATTATTTTTTTTTGTGAGATATCTAAAATTAACAAAGTGAGAAAAAAATACTGAAAACTTAAAGGTCTATCATGAGTTCAGCTCCGACATACCAAATTTTAGTATTAGTACCTCATTACATATATTATGTATGTATTAAGAAACTTTAATGTGTTAGTTATAAAAACGTTTTAAAAGTCTTATAATAACATTTTGATTCATTAACCATATATGTTTTTACGATTATAAATGACACATTATACAAATATGTGTACGCGTACTAAAGTTACTCTATAGAAAGGTTGGCCTGAACCGCGCTCATTGAGATGGTAATGTTGAATTTGCATGTCTCCGCTAAGCTGTGCGTGTTGACTAGGAAATATTACTTAATTCATTTTTAATTTCAGCAGTTGTCATATAATCAAGTCTTGATGCTGCTTCGGCCTTTAAGCACATTTTTAACACACAGTATTCCACAGCTGAGCTTTAGATAATTTAGATGAAAATCGCTACTATTTTTTTATTAATTATGTTTACACTATTTAGTTAGCCTTAAATTTAAACTCAGCTCGCGCTTCAAGAAAACTCTATTTTGAGAACAAGAAAATGAGAAATATTCTTTTTTGCAACTAATATAAAGTGATCTTACTAATAAATAATAGTTTAAAAAATAGTTAGGTAAATACTTTAGTAAACAGTTATTTCTTTTATGGAGATCTTCGATCTTGTATAGGCACTGTGATTTCATTTACCACAAACGAGTGACCATAAGTGGCCCTTATAAAAACAAATATTCTGTAGAAGTAGCTACTACAGTTTAAACAGTTTCGTGTAGCAATTATTATTCGCAGTGACGTCACGTCGGGCGCATAACTTTCTAGCTGGACCCCTCTGTGTATAAGACCGGACACTCGTAACATATAGGATGAACGTGGGACTTGTCGTATTAATTAAAACGCAGATAAAAACAAAACGATGAAATCTCTCGCGTGTTGTTCCCTTGTTCTAAACAATATTTTTCGGGAAAACTTTCGGGTAACTTCTTTCAATTCTATCGAAATGTCAACAATATTTTGAATCATTCACTATGAAAATACTTACTGAATTTTCTGAAAGTCTTGTTCCTTTGCAATTATTAAGTCTACTTTAGAAAGTTTTAATATAAATGTTAATAGATTCCATAATCGCAGTTTTGCAATTTTACGCAGTATCATGAATTGAAACAATACAGCATAATAATTAAAATATAAATTAATTAAAGTATTAAAGCCATAAAGAGGGCGTCCCCGTGGGTACAAGTGTTGATGCACTTTAGTTTATGCAAACGCCCGCTTATGCAAATAGAACCGTATTAATTCATTGTACTATTGGGATTATTGTCTCGAATTAACCTCTTAGCGACGGCTGTTTTGTTTTCAAGGAAATACTTTGAGTAAATTTAGATGGAAAAACATGTTAAGCGCTGATGTGGCTGCTATAACATATTATGAATTTTATTACCATCAGTCTTACCCATTTTATAAGTTACTTATAACGTTATTTAACTGAAGTTTTACCTACACAAATAATCCATATTTTTGTAGATATTTAAATTTTACATCTATATCTATATTAATATTTTATAAAGCTGAAGAGTTTGTTGGTTGTTTGTTTGAATGCGTTAACATCAGGAACCGCTAGTCTGATTTAAAATTATTATTTCAGTGTTAAAAATACTTTTATCGTGAAAGGCTATATTATACTTTCAATGGTAATACTGTGATTTTATAGTATTTAGGTAAAACTGAAATAAAAATGCGTAAGTATTAACTCCGCGAAAACATGATACCTTTAAACAAATATTACTTTGCTTTGAACTTGATGCTTGACTATCGAGAAGTTGATAGTAAAAATTTAATTATCTATTTTTAACAACATATAGCATTACTAATTTTGTTATTGCTAGTGTTACATATCTAGGATACAAAATTGAGTAAGAAACCATTTTTATTTATGCTAAAATATAACAATTATGCTAAATAAAATGATACTTTTATTTTAGTACCTATAAGTGGACTTTTGCAATACTACCAATAGAGCATATAATATTGGAAATATTTTGAAAACATTGCAGCACAAAGATGATGGGAAACACCGCAGTAATATATTATGTCACGCCGCTAAGCAGGACTGCGCGATAAATATTTGGCGGACTGTGTACTTACTGTGGCCGTGAAAACGCCGTAAATGATGCTCGTTTATGCAAATCAATTCGTAAAATTTCATTAATTATATAGATGGAAAGTGTAAAAAGGCTAAAGAAGTAATACCTAAAGTGAACCATTAAAAATCGTACTGGAAGTTAAGGAAAAATTGTAAAAGATTAGTCAGTCTATTTGGACGAGAATTAAGCGATTTTCCAAATCTAGCATGGCAAGAGGCAGACACAGTTCTGGATCTTTTTCTTAGAATATTTATTTTTTTGTCAATATTCTATGTTCTACATAACCGAAATATTTTAATCTGGTCCAATTTATCAACATAAGATTAACAAACCTAAGCATTCCAGTAGGGGTGCTAATATAGTCTAGACTACATCTATAGTTATAAAATTATTTCATGAATAGTATTTTATCGCTTCCACTTTTCGCATCACCCTTTTTAATGGCCCTGCCGAGTCACCTACGGAGATATTTCTCTTCCGCGCGAGTTGTCACGCCGTTGTATTGTTCCGGCCACCTCGCATCGACACGCCTGATTGATGATAACACGGCTCGTAACCGTTTGTTTGACTTTACAAACTTATCAGAGCAATAACAGTACACACATATAGTATATGTGTTCTAGTAATTCACTAAAGAAAAATATCAAAGTAAATGACATATCTCTGTGTCCTACCCTACTGTAATTGAAAAATAAATTTAGCGAGAAACTACAACTTTTACACTATATTAATTGTGTGATGCCGTAGTAATAATAATGTAGAGCCCGTCTAAAACTTAAAATGGTACGGAAAGACGTAATAATAATTATATTATAAAAACCATAGCATATTATTTTATCATTTAACAACTTTTTGAAACTATTGTTTTATGTGGAAAACACGCGTCACATTCTTAGGTCCATAAGTATAAAAGTACAAAAAAGTCAACGTTAATTATTAAAATATATTTGTATGAGTACATGTGTTTATTTTATCTCAATAATAAATAATTATGTAAAAGTAATTTATACATAGACCTCAAACAAAATTCTATATAATTTTAAAGGCTTATAAAAATACATACAAAGTAACACAAATACTAACATTTTGTCCTATAATATGTTTGTTTCTTCCGACTGATCTCTTAAACAGCTGCACCGATTTTGATGGGATTTGCACTACCGTTAGCTAATGTTTGAAAGAGTAACCTACGTCATCATAGACAATTTCATAATATAAAACTTATTAAGATATAATATGATGAGATATTGCGGCTTAAACGGTGGCGCACTCGTAGTAATTATAATAATAATGATTGAAATTAACAAAATAGGAGGATTGAATCATTCACTTATATCTATCACTCGTTTTGGAGTGGCTCAAGTACCTTCTTACTATTAAGTGATCCTCATGTTCCGCTGTCAGAGACAGTCATAAAAGAACAATAATACTTAGAGTACATTGTCGTTCAACCAGAACAACTCATACATGCTACAATAAACACATTAACATATAATTTAAAGTACGTAGCCTGTTGCAATTCAATTAACGTCGAGTTAGCGCGTGGCACCGACTAGTTTCGTCCAGTTGTAACAAGTTAGCTTTAGAAAGCTCAAACGCTTTTTGGTCATTTACGTACAAGTCTGTTACATAGGTTATTTTTGTTTGTTGTAATAAACTTTTGTGCATTTAGCAGCCTCGTCGATTTTCAGTACTCGACACAAAAGTATGTACTTATCTTACTTATGTAGTACTTATCTTAAATGGATAATGAATTTTAATAAAGTATTTTATGTGTGACATGTGACAAACGAAATTATTTACAGATAATTTTTTGATTAAAAAGTACCGGTTTTTTTTAAAGTGATAAATTATATTTTATCTGTTTTATATATTAAGGTATCCCCATTTCATATAATAGTTCCTAGAACCTTATTATTATTTAATAAATTTTAGTATAGAATGTATTTGTTCTGATTTAGTAAATTCTGTTTCAAGTGAACCCGAAATGGTTCTGTAAAAGGTGTAGTCTATTTATGCAAATTTATAGAGCTACGATTTATTTTAAACCGATTTCACAATATAATAATAAGGCAATTTATTTCGAGAATTCACTCGCAACCCTGTAGTGAATAGATCGATCACTTGAGAAGGACGTGTGGTGGCGTGGGCTGAGTGCGAAGCGCTGTCACTGGTGCAAAGGTGAATTACACAGAGTGGAGCTTAAGACCCATTCAAATCTAAGTACATACAACTCACTATAATCATTCAGAAGAAAATGTTTCCTTCTTGAAATATTTTGCATTAGTGGTGCCCCCGCATTTCATTACCTTTATAAATGTATAAGGTATATTTTATAAAGTTTCATACAAGTCCGTCCAGTAGACTGCGTGAAAGAATACCAAACATCGATTGTCACAAACTTTCTTGTTTATTATATCAGTAACGGTAAGGATAATTAAAATATGTTTTCGTCGGCCATTAGCTTGAGTTCTGATACTAATACCACTGTTAACAATGGTAATTTTTTAATCAAACTTCCACTACTGAGCTACAAAAAGCATTTCATGGCTCTTTCATGTAACCTTCAAACGGAATTTCGATGTCTTCCAAGCTTTTAACATCTGTAACTATGTCACGAGATAAATGTTCTTTTAAAAATACATAATTTATCATTATAATATAAAAAAGTAAGTCCAAAGTACAATCAATCACGCCTAAGTATTTGTTACCATCACGTCATATTGTATTAAATGGAGTAACTAATCGCACGACCCGCCCTTTAATCTATCAATTAAATTTGACATTTAAGTAACATTTCATAATAGGAAGGGGTAAAGTTTTAGCTAACTGCAAAATAATTATAAAATTTGTGACATAATTTCTGAACAATATTAACAATTTTAGGCAACACAGGTCGATATATATATTTATATTAACAAACGCGCAGATATAAAAAAACAAGCTCACATTTCTACACAGACAAGTCAAACTTATAATGATAAAAAAAAAATATTAAAAGACATTGTTTTAATATCTCTATTCAAAATTATTTTAATATTACAAAATTATTCACCTGTTAATGGTAATTTTTAAACAAAAATGTGTTTCTTTCTTAATATTAGGTTTTAAAAGATATGGAAACCTCTTTACTGTCAAATCAAGCCTTTATAAGCTTTCCTTGTTACTAACGAACTGATAAATATAAACTTGTTAGTTAATTTAATCTCTGTACTAGTTGAGGTGACAATATACTTATTCAGTATTATTCTTCTGATGTGACGATATAAGCATTAGTAACCTCGTGAAACCTATATATGTCCACTAGAAGACATGTAATTTTAGTTCATTTTAATTTATTTTAAGTAGTAATCGTATTATCAGAACATCACGATATCTCGATCAACCGCAACAGTTCAATGAACCATTAATTCTGCAATAGACAGGTGCGATTTCAAATCAAAATCACGCACCATTAAAACTCAAGCAGGGTAAACAGAACTATCGCATAATGGCCGTCAGATGGCGCTGCTGATAGCAAACAAAACCTCGCTAACACAATCATTCGTTTTTGTTTTCACCGACCGAAATGATCACGACAATGCGGGTTAGGCTTGTGACACACTAAGACTTCATTATAGGGGTAATTCGATGCTAGAATAAAGATAAGGGTACTACCTGAATGTTTGGAAATCATAATGGATACGAAGTCCAGTAGAATAATAATATACTTTTAATATTTTCTTATAAATAGATTAGTCTTAGAGTTTACGTCTATATTTACAAAATTACATAATTTTAGTATATTTTATTTTAATTTTTTTAATAATAGTTTCATGGAAGAAAAATACTCGCTAATTTTGTAAAACAAAAATAAGAATAAAACAATCTGTTACACTATGTATAATACTAACAATACCATAAATACTAACAATACCATAAACAATGTGATTGAAAAATTAAAAAGATCAAAATCATAAAATTGGTAATTTTGAATTTTCTTAATAACCTCTAGATCTAGCCATTGTGTCACCAGCTTTACAACAGACACGCGAACATTTCCTGAAGGCTCAAGCGGTTTCCGTTTCCCGCTGTAAAAACCCGGCCCCACAGGATATAGGCCATGTAAGGCTTTACACAAAAAAATTTCAACCATTATACAAAACCGTAAATGTGTTAAACGGTGGAAAATTATCCTGAAGCTTTTAAAATTTCTTTTCTTTCTCTGTGTTTTATATCTTTACACTCATATAAATAATATGATCTCATGAAGTTCGTTTACTCTAATCTCTAAAACTACTTAATGTCTTGTAATAAAATTTTGGAAATAACTGATAAATTAAACTTGAGACGACGTTATTTTAATTGCCAAAGTCACCTTTAAAATTGTATATGATTAATCTTAATCTTTATTCCGCCTAGATTTCTAGGGCGTGCTTCTCATCTTATATAATATATTTAAAGTCTTATATATAAACAAGTTGAATTGTAATTACTATTTGTAATTTGATTATAACACCGGATACTTTTATTTCATTTAACGGCCGGTGGTTATAAACATAATTGGACTTTATTTGTGTAAAAACAGTGTGCAAGAAAATGTTTTAACTGTTGCCACTGTTGAAGTATAAAGCCGACAATTTATTCCACATTAAGAGCGCAAGTGCCATTAGCCTGCCCACGACTCGATTAGAACCGATCTTAGTTTTTACAAAGCACAATAAATGATCGTACGAATTAATGAGATTACTTTTTATAGCTAATTTGCAAATGGAATGTTAGGGGCGAAATTAAATAGAAATACATTACCTTTTTTGTCAAAACCAACAGTTTGATTTAGTTAGTGAGTTACTAAGAACTTAACAAATATACATTAATGTTTTCAAGATTATGTGAGCATTTAAGATTTAATTAAATTAATTTCCAACATGTTTATTTATCATATTCATTGAAGTAGCCGTTTATTTTAATTACGAAAGTTACAAATAGAATAAATCTTCCAAAATTTAATTACATCATTTTTTAGGTACTTACAGTGGAGTTAAAAAAGCGTATCAAAACGTGTATTATTTTAATCATAAATAAACGCACGGATTATATAAGAGCTAAATTATATAATACTGAATATAAATGACATGATTGTATTACGTTTCTCGTATGCGCTACATGAGCAGTAATTTTGAGTAATTTGTTCAACGTGCGTAATAATGACTTCAGCCGTTTATATTATTATGTCCTAGTACATGCTTTCTTTTCTTTTTTGATTTCTCCAGTAAATCATCCTTAATAAATAGAATAGTGTATCATTGAGTTATGGATTAATATAGCTGTAAATATTCCAATAAATAAAATTGTAGTATCAAAATAACAGATTTTTAAAAATGCATATGAAGCTTTTTGCTTATTTGCTCTCGTTAATCTCTGGAACAGCTTAACCAATTTTGACGACGCTGTCACTGGCAGATAGTCTAATTTATCACCATTATCATACATATATAAAATCAGCACGCGCAATGCCGTGGGACCCTGCTGTAATCACCATCGTTATCTAAAACATAGTAAATAACTCTAAAAACTATGTTAATATAAATTGAAGAGGGCACTACCGCAAGCACCACTAGTCTGAAATAAAGTAGGTATAAACTTATAACCAACAAATAAACAAGTAGTATCTAAGTTGTGAGCGAAGTCTGATGAATCAGTATAAAGGCGTGCTAATGAAGCCCGGCTGGTTGCCGCTTGGCGCAGCGCGTCTAAAACCACTGAAACCTATTTGGCAAATAAGCGATTTAGTTTCAGCACTATTACACAACTTAGTTATTGATTTTATAGACAACCAAAGAGAGGTTTATCAGGACCGTTTAGTATTCCTAAAGTATTAACAATTACGATAAAGTTGCATGTTAAGAAAATAACTCTAACTATCGCTGTAAAAAATAGTAAAAAACAGTATAATAACAAGGAACCGAGAAACGGCTTTAAAATTATAAAGCCAACAACGAAAGAACAAACTGGAAACAATATTAAAAACTTCAAATAGGAAAACCCCGGAGAGTGTTTTAATAAAAATACTAGAGAATCTCGAGCCGGACGCGACAACAGCAGTTTTATAAAAATTATAAAAGTGTCCGCGCAAACGGCTCTACCTAATTCCCGCATCTTTGTAGCTAATGACATCGCTATGCACTTAGCACGGCGCAGCACGACACGGCGCGGCTGATGGGCG
This sequence comes from Hebomoia glaucippe, assembly GCA_025727935.1. Taxonomy (NCBI): domain Eukaryota; kingdom Metazoa; phylum Arthropoda; class Insecta; order Lepidoptera; family Pieridae; genus Hebomoia; species Hebomoia glaucippe. The sequence goes on from JAOSYY010000015.1 coordinate 131,330, forward strand.
ACACTCACACCAATACTCCAATAATCATAAACGTAAATATTTTAAAAATACTTTTTGTGATAAACATCAACACCGAACACTAACCTTACATGATAGTAATAAATTGAGTCATTATTAACTATTCAATGATATGCTATGAAAAAACAAAACTCCTTTAAGACATTCCAATCCTTAAATGATAGTTCTGATCCTCTTTCTGGCTACAAATAAAAGTCATAAGCAGTCGTAATTATTTAGTAAATTATATATGCACATATTAAACTATTACGGTGTGACAGAAGTCACTGTTACTGAAGTGAGCACAAAGTCTCCGCGAGCACCTGCCGGGAGCCACGGTGTTCCCTACAGAAAGGCTCTACCTTCACATAAGTATAAGTGTTCAGTATATAATCGAAAGTTCGAAAAAGTCCAGTGATTTTTATTTTTTTTTAAAGACATTTAACAACGGGTTCTAAGACGTATTTCAACAAAAAATACTTATTGTTTTATATTTTTGGAAAAATATATGACATGAAGGATAAATTAAGTTTAAGTAGGTTAAGCTTATTCCTTTTTTTATTAAACCTACCCGAATAACGTCGAAGTCGAAAGCTAGGATTTAAAAAGAAAATAATATTATAGATATAACATCACACATCTTTATTCCGAAACCCACGCTATGATTATAGATTAGCGCGGTTCGTAAATCACAATACGCGAAGAGCGCCGGGCGGTCGTAATAAGTCATGATTTTTGCGATCTACCCTCCCGCCGACGCAGCACATTGGTTCTCGTCTAAAAAGAGATGCTTTAAATTCACATCATAGATTAAAATGTAATATATGAGATATGCCGTTGGGCATTTGATTAATCAGTAATAGCAATATTTATGCATGTAATATCATGTATATTGATACTTTAAAATCTTATAAGAGATCTAGACAACTTTAAAGGATTTTTTTGTCTTTTGTTACTTTCTTTGTTGGTTTTATGGCTTTTTTTCTTATATACATATTTTAACCTACATTTCAATCTTTTTATAATCTGTACATAATATTTGTACAAATCACAAAATTTTAAATAATTAAAAGATCACGTAATTAGAGAAGAGTACGTTTTTTAAATAAATATCAATTTTATTTATCAAAAACAATTTTTGAATGAATCAACATATCTGCAATACTTGTTATCTATGCCCAACCCTTTTTATCCACCCCAAGGTTTTAATTTACGCGTTGTGTCCCCTCAGATAATGGTCCAGTTCGGTTAGTGCATACAAATTGAAAGCGCCACTCGTCTGTAAGCCATAATTTTATTTATGGTGATGACACGTGACTATTGTTAGATCTACTCTTCAGTTTTTATAAACTGTAGTATGCTCTAATGATTTTATAATGTGTAGAAGTAAGATGGATTTATTGACTTTATGTTAACTGCCAATGATAATTTTGTCCAAGTGTTTAATAAATATGTCAATGACATTTCTTAGATTGTATTTTTTATTAATATTGTAAACATATAATAAGAAAAAATGAAGTTTATTAAATCATACCATTTATTTGGCTAGCAAATGTATAAACGGGCAACTGTCAAACCTGAAAACTATCTTACTTTCCACTAAGGCTATTTATAAAAAGCCACGTTGTCTCCAAGCATGTATATTTAATTATAATTTCAGACTTTCGGCTGACTTGCTTACCGGGGCACCATATTTACCTGGTTTACACGTCTCGCCAAGGTACCCAGGTCACTAACCGGGCTCTGCGGGTTATATTATTCGGCGCATGATACGCAGATTGGATGCAAATCACGGGCCAACCCAGCTAAATTAGTCGTGCGTTTTGAACGCTTCCATTGTTCTTGTACTCCATGGAATTATACCGCATTTGATACAAACTGTATTATAAGTTAATTGCTTATACCTTTCCTATCGATAAATTTAGTTTAAATGAGAATATAAACATTTTATAACTTTTTAGGTATATTAGATATATCAAAAGTACAAAATCGAAGATATCTTTGAACTAGTAATGTAGGTCAACCCCCACAAATTCTTCAAAGATGACTAAAAGAACCTTATGCATAAAATATAATGTATCAAAGAGTTCATCAGTTTCGGCTGACTTGTTCATTAGTTGAGTTGCGAAGAAATTCAGCTTCTTTGAATACAAAGTAATATTTGGGATACTCATTTTAAGAACTAGACGTCATTTTACATTTCTTTGGCTTAATGATTATTTCCTAGGGTGTACCCAGTGCGATAACATTACCAGGAAAAGATTCATTGATAGATTACGGTGCAGGCAGCTAATCACATTTTCATTGGAACCTGATCGCCGCCACGTGCCATCTTCACGCCTTTTAAATTATACTCATGAATATGCATACGACTTTCCAAGAGTGAAACTAATATTCAAATATCATTAACTCTCTAATAGAAAATGTGTGTATTCCTGTTTATTTAAAATTGACCAATTTTTCCAATTTATATCTATGAAAACTATATTTCTGTATATAAAAAGATACTGTAGCTAGTAGGACTCTGCAGATTAAAAGCGGTTTATTAGTTCAATAATTTTATCATTACGTAAGTCTAGCTAAATTCTGTTATTATATTAATAATCCACTTCTAAATCTTAATTATAAGAAAAAGTACATTTCATGTTGCATTTATTACTCTTTTTTTAACCAAAATATTGGTATTCCTTTAAAAACTCCTATCCTGCATTATTTGTAGAGTCTTCGTAGTTTAATTCCACTGCATAAACATTTCACACAACTGTGCACTCGGGTGTGTTCTCGAAGTTTTGGAACTTTTAACAGTTAAAAATTTAAAACAATGCCACGCTTCTAACTTGGACGAACAAGCCTTTGAGCTTTCAGTTGAATAAAACATTTACATTTATGTTTAATTTTTTCAATATTCTGATAAATAGTTTGATGTTCCAAACCCTTTAATGACATAATTCAGCTAGTTCTATAAGTCGCTTGGGCCAATGAGATTCACGGCTTGCTTAAAAAAATATTTTTAACTAAGCAACTCTAAAAGTTGTCAGGTAAAACGCACATAACAGGCAATAATGTAATGTTATAATTGTATAACACAATTACACCACTTGCAATTTTTGAATTGCGAAACAACAGCTATCAAGAACTCTTCCATATAAAAGCTGTCAAACATCACCTTTTTTTGCTTAATTTATGTGAATTGTGTACCAGACACTTTTTTACCCGCACAGTGGGACAAACTGTGGCCCATAGCGCATCCCTCGCTAGACTCACCGGGGGACAGTTTTGTACGTTTTGTCGATTTTTGTCACTAATAGGATCGCACGAGATGGAAGGGTTTAATGGAATCCAGATAATGGTCTTTTATTTATGGGAACGGTTATTGCCTGCCGGTGATCGTATATCGCCTTAATTTTCGGGAAACGATAATTACCTTGCTTCGAATTAAATTATTTAATGTGTTTCAGTATTAATGTTGAATTGTGTGTAATAAAAGTTTGGAATTTATACTGACCTATAAACTTTAACGTCACAATTTTAATTGTAAGTATGTACTGTATTTATTGACACGAATATAAGATATAAAAAGAATACTTTAAGGATTGAAACATGTTTGCATATTTTAATTTTATCCATGATAAATAAATAACGTATTTAGGCATTTATCATATAAAAGGTATATGTACTCTATTCTTTTTACTCTGTCTATTTTTTTAAATATTAAACCAAAACACCCCACACTATTTAATATGCCCCATTGTTAAAAACAGAAACAATAAATGCTAAGTTGTGATAAAATTAGCATTTTTAAACAATTAGAGATTGGATCCGCTCTCGACTGAGCCCTAGCCGCTAATTCAGATGCTAAATAAAAATGAATATTCATTTTATGGCGGTCGTAAATTAATGACACCGGCTCGTGTTATGACAGATGACTTTTAAAAATAATGGAAGTACAAAAAACAAACTATTCAATACGGTATAAAATATAAGGTCCATAAGTTATGTTCCGGATGGCAGTACTATTAACTTATAAACACCCACAAATAAGGTTTACGTTATTCTTGTTGAATGAGACTCGAGTCCAAATCGGCAATTTACGGAAGTTTCACCAATAATAAACTTTTTCGGCCATTTTGACCGCAATCTGCTTGATTTGTCCCGAGGCCGGGTAAAGTTCGACGCTTTTGCTATTACGGAAATGAAATTATTCTTGTATGTAGTTTGTCCAATGTCCGGACATTATATTACGTGCTTTTTATCTTTTTGTTTTATGACTGTTTGCTAATGTTTTTAAGTTGGTTTCAATCACTGAAACTACATTAAAATGAATAACATGAATCTGACAATGATAGTTGTTATAATAAACTTATCCGAATATTATAATCAGTGAAAAAAAAAACTTTAATAATTTTTATTTCATAAATAACATGTAATAATAATAATGCTCTATTGAATATGATATACTATTTAAACTTGAAAATTATTCTGTTAGAAGTAAATAATTCGATTGAACCCGCATCACCGCCGACGCCATATTGCTAAGTCAATATACTCGTAATTATTATATAAAATTAAATTTCAATATAGAATCAAGTAGAGTTGTTAAATTAAAGCTAATTACGTCTTAAGCATTATTAAATTTAATGTTATCTACGGATTAATGGAAAGACGAATTATATTCGGGAAAGACATAAATGGTCGTGTTAATGTTGAGTTTGAGATTTTGCTTTGTAGTAATAAATATGGATGTTCGTAGTGGATTCGTAGTGAACACCTTGATCTTCGTAGCACATTGTAGTTACACATACTGGTTATACAACATAACATTTTTAATACATTAAAGGGGTTTAATGGATACAAAATATTATTAATATACGTAACCTTTAATTAAAGGTATATTTTCTTATTATTTCTATTATATTACATTTTTTTTAAATAATAAATATAGCTTTACAAAGGTTAACTAGTCTATACTATAAAAAAAAGGAAATTAATAGTTAGTTCAATATAAATCAATTTTTTGAAAGCAACATACGCAAATAAAAACTTACAACGAACATAAATTCGTAGATTTTATTCAAACACGTCAATAACGTCGACTGACTGCAGTCTCAATATTAGTTTAACTTAACGAGTGCGATAGTAAAACTTAATTGAAACCCTATTTGTATAAAGACAGGGTACAATTTTGATTGGTATATCAACTAATTATTTTATTTAAATATTTGCCAATTACCGTACAGTTGGATTTATGATTAAATGTGCGTCTAGAATGTCTGAATGAGAAAAAAGAAGGCTTCTTTTTGGCTACTGTTGCGTTTTGCTGAAGAATAACATTTGAATATAATGAAAATACGACTGTTGTAGTTATTGTTAATGTGCCGAGAAGTAGTTTTGGTTATTATTAAGAAAGTCTTAGGATGTCATTTACGTATTCTAATAAATTGAAAGGGTCTTAGGTTTTGACTGTACGTCTGAACATTGATTTTTGTTTAAAATAACTTTTTTATTAATACATATAAAAGTGTATACAGTACTTTAGAAACACAATTGCTAAATGTTTATCAAACAAGAATAATTTAGGCTACTCTTGATGAAACAATCATCATCGTAAACACCACCATTATGGAAAAAAATATCAACACGTTTGACCCCGCGGCACCCAGCTAGATATCAAACTAATTTTGCTCGACGTTTAAAGCAAACAAATTTGATGTCACTTTCAAAGAATACAAAAACAAATCCAAACAATGGAAACTTTTAATTAATTACATTATCTACGACCTACACTGTGGTATAAACCGATTGCGTTCACGCTTCATTAAATATCGGTCAGATTTCAGATTAATATCCGATTTCTGTTTAAACGCCGTGAATTTGTGTGTTTATATTAATGTGACGTCATTACGAGTTGGGGATGTAACATGTGAGGGAAACGGATTACGCGGTGTAAGGCAGTTATTATATATTTTGAGTTGATATAATGTTTAGATCAAGTTTTGGTCCTTAAGTGAAATATACGGTATTGCTTGGTATAAGCACACAGATAAATGTATTACCTGTTGTAACAAAAGTATTCATAGAGAAGAATATAAGAATGATATGTATAGTTTAAAAAAAAGTTCGCTTTAGCTCCTGACTCCATTATCAAATTAGATCCGACAGACGAAACTATAGTTTTATGCTCCGAACTACTTAAAAAGGTTTCTTTCAATACCATAATTACTTATAATTGCGTTTAAAATTACGAACTTTTATTTCAATGTTGGTTAGTTACAAGAGAAACTTATTTCTTAAAGTTAAATAATAATAGTAAATGACGCACCCGTGCTAAATATAACACGTCAGATCTATAATTATATCGAATAAATTATTAAAACAAATAAACATCTCAAAAGTATTAAAACATAGTGTTGCTGATCGTAAAATGACTGGATATAAACGGTTTATGGCCGCGGCTGAACCAATAAGCGATGAGTAAACCCAACTCACTGTGGAAACTGTAAAATACGATACTACCTCTCCTTCTATTTTAGTGTTACTGAGCGAGACGGTATCGACATAGAAATTAAATTAAATATTTATGCTTTCTCTAACACTCTCGGAACATTATTGTATAGGCATACATAAAAATAAAATTATTTACGTTCGTTTCCGTTCAGATCGTATAAATGATAGTTAAAATTAATATTTATTTTAATCCGATTTCTGATTAATTAATCGATCTTTAAAAACTCCGAGTCAGTTGGTATTCCATAATAGCTATTCAAGATTATAATTATAGATGTTTGCATTCAGTTTGAGTGTTGCAGTTTTTTAAGATATGGCAATACCTATAACAATGAATATAAAATCAGAATATTAACCAATTATAGGTAGCCACAACCTTTACAATTTTTTAAGACTGCATTTCTAATATCATGAAATATTCTTCATAGCATCTATACTAATACTATAAAGCTGATGAGTTGTTTAATTGTTTAAAGATTCGATTTGAAAAATTCTTTCAGATAGTATATTAATCGATGAAGGCTGAAGGCTATATTGTATTTTCAAAAAATATAGGGATCCTTAGTAAAGTCCAATAATGTAACCCAAGATGTAAAAATCTAAATGAACGTGAGCGATGCCACTGGCAGGAGCTAGTATAGAATAAATGTTGCAAACTGGTGTTCCAATTGAAAGGAAGCAACAAAACCGCACCTATGCACCTCACGTCTAATACAAAGTTGACTATAAAATTGTGATGCATCTTCCATAGCGGTAGTATCGTTGAAACTAAACTGTCACAAGAGGGCGCACGTGTCTCGCGGTCACGTCTTCAGCCATACCTGCCTGTGCCATAATATTCTTATATGTAACTTGGCGTTGTTTTATTAAACTTTAATATTTCTCATATTCATAGTAAATTATGCTATTATATATCACAAATATTGAAAATGAAATTAAAATTGAAGTCTCTATCCACATCTGTTTTAAGCACAACATATTATGAAACAATTTTCTTTATTATATAGAAATGTGTTCGAAAGATTGATATATAAATATAATTTTAGTAATATATTGTATAAGTAGCTGGACTTAAATCTAAAATTAATATTAAATAGACTGAAATTTCATATTTTATTTTTTGATTAATTGTGAATACGAAAGAATACGGTCCATTGTTAGACAATTATGAAGCTAGGTGCTCAGTAAGTTTTCCAACTTTTCCTAAAAGTCCTAATTTCCGAGCACTTTTCGTTACGACAATATATTCATTAAGTCAAAATGTCGACAAATTAGAGGCTCATTATGTCTTGTAATGAGCAATCACTTTTACTATTCTTTATTTAGAATTAAAATGTAGTAACAAATATACTTCCGTTAGTACATAATGTAAACATAATGGCGGTCAGTTTCTATTAACGCAATTTGTGGTGGACTCTGCGATCAGTGGGCGGGCGGAGACCGCAACCGTCTTGGGTTTCTGTGATTAATTCAGCTTTGATTGCCACTTGTCAGTGATAATCCCCGGAAATACATTTCAAACAACAGCTTAAAATATCAAGGCTTTTATGAACTATCTTATATTACTAGGATTTAACTTTTTGTTACTGTCTTATTTATTTACAACAGTCTTTGATAGACTAGTGAAAAGCTTAATAGTTTGTATCTTAAATTCATAAAAAAATGTACATAAAACTAAGCAAGCATAGTGTGTGACTAATATAATCTTCGTGCCAAATATTGAATTTTATTTTGTAAATAATTTGAAAATCATAAAGAAGGAAAATATAAAATTTCAGAAGCTACGAATGTTTTTGATTTAAGAAAAAATTAGTTAAATAAGAATAAACAATCATTATAACATCATCGTTATATAATAAATAATTAATGATTAAGTATCTAAGGTAGTGTAGGCTGAATAAGATTGAATAACATTTAAAAATATATGGC
>JAOSYY010000015.1:139859-157517 GCA_025727935.1 Hebomoia glaucippe
ATAATAAATAATTAATGATTAAGTATCTAAGGTAGTGTAGGCTGAATAAGATTGAATAACATTTAAAAATATATGGCCTACTAAAACTTAGAACAACGAAATCAAGTCAGACGTGGTCGCGATTTGGGTGAAACAATAAATGACTCGAGCGAAGTGCTGACACTAAACATATTTGTTAGAAACCATTTTGCAGTTCGCTCGAGCAGCTGTCGGTTTAATTAATTGTATGTTCAGTCGTGGAGTATTTCATGAAATGTTATTCATCCAGTTGTTTTGAAGTTTAATAGCAAAATAAAGTTAATAATTTTATACTATTAATTGTTTTTTTTACATTAAACACTTGTACACCTCATCATTTTCATAAAAAAATTCTTGAAACAAAGATAACAGATAATTTTTAGGCATTCTGAAAATATTTCTAATGCTATTGTTATATATATTATAAACTTTATGTATGTGCTGTAAAGTATTAAGAATTTTCAAATCTTTCAACTTTTATATAAAATGAGAAACTGCATATCGTTTTCTAGGTCAGACATATTTTTGTATCTGTTCTAATTATGCTTTTGTCATATTTAAGTCACAAATTGAATTCTTTTAAGAACCATGTTATGTTTGATAAGAATATTTTTTAACTTTAAAAATAGAATATTATATATTATAAAAATGTAAATATACAAAAGTTATAAAGCCATGCTATACAATAGCAACTGAAAATTTCAACGCTTTCAATAAAAAGCGGTCTGGAAGCTTCCGTCCTTCATCAATCGTTCCGAGTTTAAATATTTAAAATTCAAATCTCCATTGTAGCGCTCCTCGCCACTTCTGGAGCATTCTCTGGTTGTGCGCTAACACGGACACTTCGCATATAATCCGCAAATATTTCGATATACGAGTATGCTAGCTGAGAGTTTATCTTATACGAGAAACTTTTCCATTGCACCCGCTCGGAATTTGCTTGAATCATGTTCCGAGTTTTTTATAAGAAAAACATTTTCTTATTTTACTTTATGAACTGTACCGGTTGAATTTTGATGTTGTGCGAGGAAAATCTATTATCTTAATATATATATATATTATTTGTACGTTTCGTCACTAAATTCCGAGATTATTTTAGATATTTAGATTTAAAAATACATAGATTTCATTTGTACTTGCAGCCTTCATTAAACACGTAAATGCATTAAGCATTAAACATTTCTGGTAAACCTTAGCTTGGTTATAGTACGTCTGTATTAGTCAAAGGATTAAAATAATATATTAAGGCTTAGATGGAGATTGAAAGCTGGTGACGTAATTGAATGTAAATAAAACAAATTTCTTAAAACCCCAAAAGTATGATAAATTCACATCATTTTCAGAATACAATACCACAGATAGTTTACGTAGACTGGTACTGGCCTATGAATGGCGTAGCAGTAACAACCAACGTGTATAGCCATAATGGACGCGAGCCATCTGTCGCGGCAATTATCGACAGACCACACGACATTTCATTTCGAACCAATAAGCGTTAATTGTACGGTTTAGATTCTACAAAATGACCAATAATTAACAAAAATTACTTTGAAATTTACAAATACTACAATTTTGGTAAATTACGAACGGCTGCGTAGAAAGTGGTATTTAACGTTCTTGAGTTTATTTAAAATTTTAATTAAACGTATCTTTTAAACCAAAATGTAATTAAAATGTATTACTTCAATTAATTATAGAAATCTTAAAACAAAACACTTGTTTGAGATCATACTGCTGATACGATGGTCTCAATAAAACTTATAAAATAAAAATATTATAAAATCGACCATGACACATTGTACCAGAAAACGTATGTCAAATAATGACAATAAATAATTATTCTTATACTGAATTCAAATCTAGACAAAATTTATTCACCATTTAATTAAACGTTACATCCCATTATAGTTATGGGACTTAACATTTTAATATCTTATTAAAATTATTTTTAATAATTTTGTTAATTACTGTTTAATATACTTTCGTTAAATGTTTGTATAAAATTATTTTCCATGTATTAAAAGTAAATATAATCAGTGGATATTGTAGCACGTATCAATATTGTGTACTAGTGTAGTGGAGTGCAAAGTTGACGCCAGCGTAGAGTGTGAGTCAACACGCTGACGCTGCGACACCGGTTTTTGTCGGGTCACTAGCAAAGCGTTAATAAGAAAGTGTTTACTCTTTTTAGTTAAGTACACACAAAATTAATTTTTTTAAATTTATAATATTAGAATATTATATACGTTACGGAAGTAAAAATAGTAACAAATTATTTTTTGTAAAAAATATCAATTGACATTTATTACCTGGAACTAAATAAATACTTACCACATCTATGTTTAGTAATGTTTACAGGTGAAAATTGGGAGATAATCTCTATTATTATTATGAGGTGAAATTCCCTCAAAAAGATAAAGAGAATGTATTTTGAAAACCCGAACCTACATTGGGCTCTTAGTACTGGTCAATATCGCTTGTTTTCTGGCCATACGTGATTCACAGCGTGGCTGTGATATAAATTATGAATAAACATTATTGTTATGGGATGGCTCAGTTTTATCTCAACCGCACTTAACGTAATGTTTTCTCAAGAAAATTCTCTCAGCTTCCATACATCACCGTATGGAACTTTATTAATTTCCGTTCGTGAACCCTTCGGAAAATGTAAATCATTTATAAACTCGATATAAATGTATCTCTAAGAGAAATAGAAAGAAATGGGGTAGAGTAGAAAAGAAAGTATATAAATATAGAATAATATTAAGGAAAGGGCTTAAAGAATTAATGGTACTTTAAGCAAATCATAATCTTGCAACAAGTGATATACAATATTGAGGCTGACTCAATAAGTAGCTTAATTTTCGAAAATCGAAATATCACTGAGCTTTGAATGATGTACGATGGACAAACGTCGTTCACATTATTATTTAATAAACAACTTCTTTTTGGTATTTTTTTATCTGTATAAACAGAGGCTTAAGAATAAAATATGAACAACTTGCCGTATTTATATACAATTATACATATATGTATTATTCTGTTAACATCAGATTATATTCGAAAATAGAATAAAAAATGATTTATCTTGTTGAATCAAAGTTAACTAGAACAGTTGAACGTCAATACACAAATCCATCGCACTTAACTATTCAATTCGGATTCAGCACCCATAAATATCGGATGTCCGCAAGCGGGTGGCCAGGGGGCTAGGCAGCGTAGGCCGCGTAGGCGGTATAGGCTGGAGTTGCATGGTGTACGCATTGCGACGGACATTGCAAACAATATCAAATCTATAATATTGATAGGTACTTAAACAGCGCAAAGCTATTCTTTTCTTAAAAACATTCATTTACGCCTCTTGAACGTAACATAGTACAATTATGAATGTGAATTTTTATGTCTGAATTTTCGTGACTCAGTTACATAAATACAAAAAAAAAGGAATTGGATAATATTTAACATAGATAGTTTATTAGCAGGATTATTATATAGGTTATGGTTTATTCCAGACCTACAATAGTGTAAAAGATTTTTAAATTGTTTAAAAGAATAAACTTTTAATGTACACATACTGTAATCAAAATTCAAAACAAAAAGGAAACAAGATGTACTACGTTCATTGTATGGCAATGGCGTACCATTTGTTAACTAAACGTGGTAGATATATCCAAAAACAAAGGAAAATCTTTTGTTTTCCTTTTAAAATCATAAAATCGAATACGATTTCAATACTGACAGTGAGCATTACCAGTTATGAAAAATCAGACGCAATAAAAATACAAAATAACATAGACTTTGCGTATCAGCCAAGCTTAAAATTATTGGAACTGAACTTTATATCCCTCAGTCAATTTTGTTATCTAAGGCTATTGAAAGAAGCAGTAATATCGCTTGGTAAAAAATTCAAAGATGAAAAATTTCTCTACATTTTAAGTTCTTTGCCAGTGACAATTGTTGCGGTTCACGCCTTGTTCGGGATTCTTTACATTTTAAATGCTAATGTGTGAGCTCAGAGGGGTTGTTTTATAAAAATACTAGTTAAATAGAATTAATATTGCATTACTTAGAAGAACATCAAGAAATTTTTATAATGAAGTATTAGTTAGGAATGTTTAAAATAGCAATAAAATAAAGAATTCCATAGTTTCCATCACCTAGTGATTAATGTTGAATGGCCGTTATACGCTACAGGAAATCGTTTACCACCATGTGAGCTATTTGCCTTCCTTTAGTATAAATAAAAAATTACTAAATTATATATTTTTCCATTCGCTTAATAATAAGAGATCACCTGGTGTAATCCCCATGGACACATCTAGAACAAGAAGATCTAGGAAACACGTAGCCAACCTTAAGGCGTCAGTCATATTGAATCAGGCAACGGTGTTCTACTGCTGATCCCATTATTTTCGTGTTAACTATTCAGAAATTCATAGACTGAACTCTAAAAGCACTGTTACACTTCACGACCTTTGAATGAATATATATAAATAATAAACTAATTATTGCAGTATAGTTATTAAAATGATACTCCGATAATGCTAAATGTCTACTAGCATTTTATATTCAATTCTGCTATGTACGGCTATTCTATATATAAGTATACAATGAATACATATATTCCATACAATTTCTGTGTATTGCGTGCACAAATATACTTGAATAGAGTTGATATTGTTTAAGGCTGTAGAACAACTGTTACCACTTTACATAATATTTTTGTCTGAAACACGTATGTACGGTTAGCAGAAAAATCAGATTTATGTTTAGATATTTCAGACAGCATTAAAAGATAACGAGTTTAGACGTCTTTGAGAAGGATATCAAATATATGACATACTAGATTCTGCCCGTGGCATCGCTCGCGTACTAGTTGATTATGTCAGTCACTTTTGGTTGTCGATCATACCATATTTAAACAAATTTATTTAAGCGGCAGATACGCGCTCACTACTAGTTAATTTTATTGATACATTACTTTTGTAAAACTTTATTAAGAAGTGTATAAAGGAAACTAAAATATATATTATTTAATTTATTTCTGTATACCAAAAAATAATGTTTAAGAACTTTATACCGAATTTGCCGAAATAATAAACGAGGTTATTCTAAATAACTAATGTGTTACATTTCTAATCTTTTCACAAAAATATTTTGATTCAATCTGTACTACGATATACAAATTACACATACACATTGAATAAATTGTTTTGGAAGTATTTATTCATGGATTGATATCACGACAGATGCTTGAATAATTCAATTCCAAAGTTCCCGATAAGGCGGAAGGCTCCGTATAATTCTGAATAATTTGATGCAAGTATATACTTACTTGCGGCCATATTCTGGAAATGTTAGATGTTTATCTACATTAGGCTATTTTTTAAACATAATATTAACATAACAACATTTTCTGTATTTTTATCAGTAAAAATAAATATAAAAAAGACTACTTAATTTTCACTAATTCGATTATTTTTTTTTAAATGTAAGTTGTAAACAGGATATCATTCAAAGCGTATGCTTAATGTATTTTCCACTTGTTGAGTGCTCGAAGTGTCCATAAAACCAAGAATTGAACCCAATTCGAAGTTGCATCGTAAGGCATAACATCAATGTACTCGTCAGAACTAGTTATATAAGACCCCATGGATTTGCAATAAAAGTATTATACTTCTAATGCTCAATTGTGAGGTGATCCTAAATTCCTTTTTACTCAGAAAGGATAAAAAGGTTTAAGTCTCAAATCCGCTTTGGCCCCCAATTGGGTCCAAAAGTAACATGGTATCGGAATAGCGCCTCGCAACCCGCGTCTTCCCACGGCTGTTTATATTAAATGTTAAATAGCTACATTTAAACTCGTTAAACCAGATTGTACGTTGAAACTATATAATTTAATGTTAAATCTTTCAATTTCTTGTTTTCTTTAGACTCATCTTACGGGTACTTGTAAATAAGTTACTATAATGAAGCCTTGTGTCTTAAGTTACCTTATTTTTTAATGATACATTAAAAACTGTAAACTAGATCTTCGTAAAATTATTGCTGTTGGTTTAGGCCTCAAAATACTCACCTATTATTTTATATTGTCATACGAATGTGTGAAATCGTGAACATTAATAATAGTCTGGAAACATAGTACTTATTAAATGCATCAATATTCATAATAGGTAAATTTGATTAAACTGTGGTTAATTTTTAATAAATTTGTGGTAAATTTGTAACAGTGAACATAAATGATGTTTAAAACTAATTCTATATGGAAGTATTTTTAGTTCCTTACATTCCGTAACAATAACACTATATTAGACGAAGTGAACATTGGTGACATGAGAAATGGTGCAGCTTTATTCGTAACACCGACTATTGATGCAACTACGTGACTTTATGGGTGTTTCTCTCACATAGACTTAAGTTCAAATGTAGACTTAAGATATGTATATCAATCGAATTATTAACGCGGCTGTTTTAGCTTCCCTTTTAATTAAACAAACAATACAATAAAATTTTAGGTGTCTACGTTATCTTATTTCCTATCAGTCTATCGAAATTAATCTTTTTATATTATATGATCAGATCTCATGATCAGAATGAACAGATCTCATGATGGAGCCACATGCAAAAGCATGTTTTCTAATTTTTTAATGTCATTTTATTCAGCGTCACAATATAAAGTGGATGAACCAAAAAGCTTGTCCATATTAGTGTCAGCAAGTGTATTCGCTCGCGCTGAAAGCTCGTTTCACGGCCCATAACGCGGAATGCGTTTCGTTAGCAATTTTTGCCTGCATCCGTTACTTCGTGATACATTACTGCATTTGTTGCAGCACTCCACTTTTTGCCTTCACTTACTCAGTAATGACTATAAATTTGTTTTGAAATTGTTGTAACAAAAATGAATAATTAAGGAGTATTCAAAAGCGCAATCTTTTAGGGAGGGGTATAATTTATCTTGCACCTACGTATCATTTGATTATATACCTTTATATAGAATGCCAAAAGTGGAACGCCTCGAAGCAAAACTAAAATGTGTTCGTAAATGTAAAAACTGAAACGTCAGACGAATTTCTGTAATTTTTTAACCCTACATGTCCTTGTCACAGCTGATCAAACATGTGGGGCTTTTCTCTGGATATATATTTTGCAATCTTACATCAAGAAACTATTAAACAAATCCCTCCTTCCCTTGTCATAAAATGTCATATTTTGTAAAGCTGCTTCCGCCTCTGCATTTATAAATGGCCCCAAAATATAAGAATAGATTTAATCCGAGGCAAAAAAAATTGCATGGCAAAATTAAAAAGAAATTATAGTAGTAAGATGTCGTGTGAGTTACATACTCGTCAATCGTATGTAATAGTTTCAATTTTGAAACTGCACAAAACTTTAAACTACTCTGAATAAGTAAATGATGAAAAATGTTTATATACTGTGTTCATGTTTAACAAACATTTCGTGAGCCCCAGATGCGTTACTCGTTATCATTACGCGAGGACATCTTATCTTTGACGTGACATAAACTTTTTCATAGTATACGCAATCGAGGTAGATAAAACGTATACAACTTAGAAATGTTGATTTTAAGTTGAGTTGATTTTTACATAATAATATGTATGTCGTGACATATTTTTGCCGCTTCTTGTACTGTCCTTGTACTCCCAACAACGATATCACGCACTATCGTTGATTCGACATGTTCTTGACTTTATCTTTCCTTTAATGACTTTAAAAAAAATAAAACACTGTTAATATTATACGGCTACAAACACTAGCTGTGACTTCCAGAAGTCTTGCTTAATGTCCTGACATTAAACAGTAAAGCAGCTATTAAACAGTTTTAAATAAAGATCACCTCAATTATATTTATGGTTTAAACATTAAGTTATAAAATATTCACAAGTTCTATTAAAATCAAATTTTAAATTAAAATACATTAATTCATATGAGTAAATTTTAATTCAGATTCATTTATAATTCAATAGAGTCTTTTGGATAATTTTGTGAAATAATAATGTAATTCAGTATCTGCACACCGGCACATACTACACGATGTACCGGGAGATTGGCGCATATAATTCACGGAATGACGCCATTTTTCCCGCCCTTCAACATCTCTTACGTATTAACCTTATTCTTTGAAAATATTCTTTCGCACTCCCCATAAATCTATTTTATAACATAATTTAATGGTTATTCCATGTTTCCTAATGAACTAAACTATGAATTTATAATATTCTCTTTAGTCGGAGAACCAAATGTATTTTTTTGTAACAAAACATTACTTTTTTTTAGTATTTACAACATCGCATGTGATCTCAGAAACTTAACTGTTTTTTTAAATATTTTGAACGTTCTTTATGTCATTCACTTTCAAGATTAAATTGTACATTTTCACTAAAGAGTAACAAATATGAATTTTCATAATATTTCTTATTAAAAAAAAAGTTAGCGATACAATTCGTAAACACTTAATAAAAAAAGTTGACGTGACTTTTTCAAAATATAAATACTTTTCAGTTCGAAGTCAACCCGCAGCACCCAATATACAAAGTTTAATTTCACCCAAAACTTTTGAATATCCTTGATTTTTTCCGAACTCGTTAAGTCACGAAGTATTTTTTCATATTCTATCTAACTTTTGGCTCATGATTGCGTATTGAAAATGTATAAAATGCTATATTTAGTACACATATTTTCCATCGCCAGCCCTTCTTTGAAGCGATTGTTTTAATTTTCTCAACGAATACAGTATAAGTTAATAAGAACCGTTGAAATCCGCTTATAATACAGTGATGGTGAATAAATATTGAATTATAGTCATACAAAGGTATATTAAAAACAAACATATTAATTAAATCAGATTAATTAATTATCTAAAATACTTGCAATAACACATTACTTCGCTTATGGACATACGTATTTTTCTGTACTGTATTGGTATACACATCGCTAAGCCGATAAAATGCCACCTAACAACAAAAGTCCTCCACCCGATGGACTTAACGTAGCAAAGTTCGGATTGTTTCGGAGTTTTTCATGAATTTTTAATGGACAATCCTCCAGAGCTGAAAACATAATCGTTTAGAAAACCTTCGCCCGTCTAGAGCATAATGAAAATAAACTTTTATTATATTTGCCATAATCGTGATTTCAATCACAAACAGAAGGTTCTACGCTGACCGCGATCTAATGGCTGATTGTTCTAACACTAAAATGGGATGAACATGATATTCCCTAAAATTATATTAGAGTCCAAGAGCTTAATATCAGTTTTTACAAGGTTTTTATTATATCTATCCATTAATCAAAACGAAGAATAATCTTTTTAAGTTTATAACATCATAAATAATCATTATTGCTACATAAAACTTTACAATTTGAAGATTTCCTTGGAATTATAATGAAGTTTCAAGTTTATAATCTCTTTTATTAAAACAATAAATACACAAAAATATTCAAATATTTGTAAAGTGTTTATTTATTTTCTATATTTATCCTAGACACCATATTTATCCAAGTGATAGCATATAAATAGCGTTCGAATTACGTAAACACCGTCCCACGCATTTCCGCGCCAGCGCCCGGACTATAACCGAACATGACAGCCTCAAATCCCGCACACTCATTATATTTTCACAAACATGTCATATTTGAGGCTCTATATCGCTGTGTAAACACAATACGCGCTTAGCGGTGTTATTCAATTTACAATACGGCTAGTTTTACGCTTGGTTGAGGTTTTAAAACCACAAATTAGAATTATATAAATTCTGTTTTGGGATTATTATTACATATTTTATTTAGTAATATACACATGCAAAAGTAAGCTTAAAATTACTTAGTGAAATCAATTATTTTAGCGAAAATTTCAATTTATTTGTAGATTTAAACAAAATGATAGATCTGTTGGTATAGCAGTTGATAAAGTTTACAGTACACTGAAGCATTGCGGGTTCGATTTTGGAATGTCTAATACGTTTCTTTCGTAATTTATAATGTATATAAGCATTTTTTATATTTTAGTATTAAAAGGTACGTACTTATATTTAAATACCTTTAAGGTCATAGCTGTTCAGCAAGGTCCTGACTTGCAGGAATAATAATTCGACATCATTCAATGAAATTTCGAATTAAATAGAAAACAAGTATATACATTATTGTTAACACATTTTAATTTTTGGTAGCATATACAATTAAGCGTTTTACTAATCTATCCATAATGAACTAAGAATAATTTAATGAATGGTAATAAAAATGATCCACTATTTACCAATATACTTATATCTATTCCATATATTTTTTTCTTTATACGAGTATACAAACAGGTATTAAATTACTAAAACTAAGAGGAAGGGTAGTAACACTATCTCGTTACTAGACCTGCTCGTTCAGTCTCATAATAAAGAAACAAGAGCTAATTATCGTTCTTTTCACTTACTACCGGTTAGTGGCACTTCCTTTTTATTTTTGTTCATTTTCCATGTTGCTAGAATTCTAAGATTTCCTAAAAATAGTAGTAAATAAAACTTTCATTTATTCTTATTTTAAATAAAAATCTTATTTTGGTTTAAGCTAGACGATAGTCAGCATTTTAAAATTTATAAGTTTTAGGTAAATTAATAATGAAAAAAATCACAAGCTTATTTTATTAATAGTTATTACAACTTATTTTTCACCTTAGCAAAAGAAAAATTATATTGGCAATGTCAATTTTACATACTTAGATAATTTACTTAAAATAATCTCATTAGCGCTTGTCTTCAAAAAAGATATATTCGATGGAATTTTGGTGATTTAATAACACACCAAAAAACGTGAGCTAGCAAGTTCCCTGAATCAACCGTAAGACATGATTATAAACATTATATTTTAGTATTGTCAATTGAATTACATCACAAGACAACAATCAGAATTAGGTTTTGTACCCAGAGTGATTCCATGAACTTTATAAGAAAAAAATTGCATATAAAAATAAGTAATTTTTATTCCAATGTATATTTATGTATATTATTTGATTTCTAATGAAAATTCGTTGTTTTTTCAGTCTGCGATTTTTGATATTCAATGTTTGTGTCGCATCTCCAAAGCATGCACAATTCGATAAGTATGCAAATAGAAGCCTCCCCTGCCTTGTTGCCAGTTAACGCAAGGGGTGTCTTAAGGGTGCATTTCGACCCTTAGCTGCAGAAATCTGGAAATTATTGCATTATACAGGGAGAGTTTCATTATTTATTAAGATTGTACATGTTACAGGACAGGCAATTTCCTTGCTGAAAATATATGTTTCTTTGACACTGTTGTTTATTTGAATTTGTATTCAATTTAACTATAGAATTTGCATATTTCACGTTTCTACATCTTGCCGTTAAAAGGCAATACAGCTTTTGTTGTATTCTCAAATATATCGTTCACTTCCCGTATTATATTTTCACGTATTGTGCACAATTAAGGGGCAGTTCAAGTGTTTTTTTTTTAATTTGATCACTGTATTGTCATTGTCACATTAATTATTTATCAAATAAAAAAAGGTTTTTAAACAAAAGAATATTTTTATAAACACAATTGAAGACATGCTCGTCAATAAAATGAAATCCAGACTTCTTACAAAAGGTTATAACTATTTTAAAGCACTTTAGAAAAGAGCATTGAAAGTGCAGCAACAATAGCGAACGGATCGCGAATGAACCGCGAACAATTTACATATTGCCCGGTTGCATTATCAAGACAGGTGTGTGCAACCTTTTTAAGGAAGAGAAAGAAAAGAGAGTATAATCAATTTGTTTAAAAACCAAATAAAATAAAACACCTTAAAAAAATGATAAAAAGATGCTGAATGACCCAGAAGAAAATATTCAGAATACATTTTTACGTAGCGGCAATGCAGTGTCTGTTTATCCATATATAAAAAAATTATTATATGGATATATCTATTTTTTGTCATATTAATTCAGTATAGGGACTCTCTCATAAGAATCCGCGTATTGGTGAAATATAATATATAAAGTATTTCAACATTTTTTCTACGAGATTGTTTAAAAATGTTAAAGTTTTATTAGAATTAGAATTAGAAAATAAAATATACTGTGCCAATGACTCCACACCCCTGCTGGGGCTAGAGTCAGTCGTAAAGTCGTGTAACGCAGAAGGAAATTGCATATAACGTATTCCGAGCGAGCTCGATAATCTGATCTGAATGCATTGTGAGTTGTCTTTAATAATGTCCTTGGGAAATAAATGGCGCTACGCGTCCTATAGCAACGTGACGGCGTAGCATGCGCGTAATTCGTAGAAGATTGCTACGAGATATCGTAGTCTATTCGTATATACAACACTAAGTATTATATAGCGTTAAGTGTTTGTTTAGATGTTTGTTTTTAGAGAGAAGTAACCTATATATCAAATAATATTGAACTACTTTACAATTCTATTCAAAGAAGTAGTATTAAATGAGTTTTTCAGTCACCAAAATAAAAATCAGGACAGATATTAATCATAATTTTATTTCTTGTTAGAGTGCGAATACTTTAAAAAATTGGAATTCAGTATGGTCATTTTAAAGCTACTACAAAAAGACTTAACAATTATTATAAGAAGTATGATGATTCACAATATTAAGAATTCACCCAAAATAATGCACCCTTCTCCATTTCTCCTTTGATAACAACTGCGCCGCGGACATTTGCATCGTCTTATACCATAAAGTTAGTTTTAGGATTCCGTCTGAGAACGTCATAAACTATCAAGTTTAGTGGAGAATTAAAATTTTATTGAATGTCTGAGGGTTTACTGCCCAATCTGAGTTATTAAACACCGGATTTGATGACGCCGGTTTCTCTTCCGATTATAACAAATTGATGTATTGGCCATAGATATCAGTTTTGATTTCACAAATACCGTGTGATATTCACAGAAAAATTCAAATTTTCTACACTTAGTTAAGTGTAAAAAATATCACTTGTCCTATATATAAAAACGTATAATTTTCACTCAAATGTGTGGTTTTATCAGACTACTTATAAAGTACAGTATCTTGTATCTTAATTGTTGTAACGGTAATTGAATCGACGGCTGTACTGACGACGTATCATTATACATCTTACTCCCTAGTCACACATCAACCATTATTAATTATACTTGGCATAAAGGTATATCATCACACAAATACTTACGTTATATAACAGTTTTTAAAAGTTTCGTAAACTTTCAATACATTTTAATAGTAAAATCTTCTAACGATTTCCGTGTACAGAACCAATAAGCTTCAGCGATTTCACGCATCACCATGTCTTAAAATTTGTACATAATATTTACACAGCCGGTGTAAGTTGTGTGGCTCCGCAGGGGATCGCTGACTTTGTTTATTTAACTTAACTCTGTCATTTTGAATGAATGAAACAAGTTTAAACTGTTTTTACCTTACCATATCAATATTCTCAATATACTTTAGATTTTGCAGGCTTATTTTATATTTTACCAAAACTTTTGGATCTGCCTAGATTACTGTAGGTAGATGCAAAGTTTCTAAGTAAACGTACTATTAAAGCAATATTCGAGTCCATAAGAGAGCAATATTCTGAAAATTTATTTAGCGCTGAAGTAAAACAATTATACAGAAAAAATTAGTTAAATGAAAAATTATTATTTTTACCAAGTTTTCATGGTGAATTCAGTAATATACATGAAATATAATTACTTAAAATAATGATGAGTTATTTTTATAACAGGAATTAAATATTAATCTATCAAATACATTAAAGCAAAATCTTTGAAACCTTTTTTAAATTGATATAAAGAGGATAAGATAAAAATACGTGTAATGGATCCATTGTAAAAGAAACTTGTTGTATGAATTACTTTTTAGTTAAATTTCGACCACTCGACGATAAGCAATATTTAAATCAGAATAATGAACAAAATAATTGATATAATTCAATCATCAATTAAATAATAAATGAATTTAATACGGAGCGTTAAGGACACGTGATTCGCATCGGGTAAAGTTCTAATTAAATATTTTAATGTATTCTAAGGTCAGCCGGTACAGCTGTCATATAATGAAACCCCGGAGTGATGAATTTTCATGAAATTATCCCGTCGCAGTTTACCGCCGCTTATTATGATAATTTGAATAGTCGTTTATTTTAACTTGATTATACAGGAAACTTACTAAGTAGTATTATACAGGGTAAAGTTTTGTATGTATAAACGTATAATTATTCTAAATAAGTTTTGCAAACTCTTCGTTGGTAATAATGGATTGTTTTACATACATAAAATAAACGCTAATTTTTACCAGACAATATAAATCAATTACCGTTTTTCCACTTTATCACCGGAAATTGAATCTTCTATATAAAAGGATTAAATGTTTATTAGAGTTTTATTATTTTCATGTTTCACTTAATAGAATCATAAAATTGAGATATAAAATAATAAGAGTGTTCATGTAATATCATGATAACCGAATGAATAGATATAAATAATTTTCCCGGCGTTAATTCCCGCAAATGAAGATGGATAGATGTTGAAAATAAAGTAATTATCGTTAATTACATCCAACCGAAGCGAGGCGAGGCGACGCAAGCGATGCTTTTTGTTCTAACACAGTTTTATGTTGTTCTTATACAAGACAAGTAATTTATCGTAGAATAAATAGGATTAAGGGAAGTCTTCTTTTATCGAAGTCAAATTGGAAACAATTAATATATGTAAGATATCAATGGAGAAATTTCAGGTTATTTTATTGACACGTGAAATTTACCTAATATTTACTTATTGTTGATTTATTTAGTTCTAGACTTTTGAAATCGCTTCATAGCATATTATAAATTTCCTAATTTTCTAGATAAACAGGTCAAGACGTATTGCTCAACAATAATTTACGAAGAATAAAACAATAACTATTACTATTGTAAGGCGATATAAGAAAAATAATATAAAAATTATCTTACGTATCTTTTTGTAATAACCTCATTTTCATTACATAGTAGATCAAAATAATGAAATAAAAATATTACTACAATAAATAAATGTGACCCAAACTCAATTTTCATTTAATTCACTCGTATTGAACTTATTAATTAAACATTGTTAAACCAATACTTGTTATGTGTTGTTAATATAAGCTCATTATTTTAGCGTGGTAAAATATTTCTATTTATGAATAGGCGAGAAAATTCATAGAAAATTCACATTTGGAATATCAGTGTAACAGTAGTGGCTATTGTTTGAATGACTTGTAAATATAATAATATTAATGTACCTATGCGATGGCGATAGACGTCTGTAATTTATTTACTTTATTGTAAAAGAAAGGTCCAATTTTGTGGGTGTAATAACAGAATAGGATAAGGTCATACTGATAAATAAAAAAATAATTTGAATTATCGTAATCACATAAGAACTAAATTTTTTGCAAAAGTTATTAAAACAAAAAAAAAAATACTAATATACGTTACAAATATAACATATCTTACAAATAATTTATTTTTTTATGAAGTAAAAAATACGATTATAAATGAAATTTATGAAATTATTTATTCAAAGCTGAAAACCTTATGCTACGATAAAAATAGAGCCTGTAATTTTCTTCACAAGTAATTCCTTATTTTGTTAACTTAACCAGTAATTTGCGCCAAGCCTTCTCCACAGTTAATGGCGAACAATTTGAATACTTAAAAGAAACGCAACGTTATTGCTTTTGTAATTCTATTTTTATAAAACTGCATGAAACCTAAATAATAGCAAAGCATCCTTACATTTACAATCTTAAAGCAAAAGCATCCTTACATTTACAATTTTATTTTTAATTTATACATTTAGTGGATTTTTGTGAGAGCCCCAACTGTTCTCATTATCCTGTGTTGCGGCCTACTCGATTATTCGAAGAAAATGAAGTAATTTGCTGGAAAATTCTCTCATTCGTCATGCGAATGAAATATTCGCGTTTTGTCTGGAGCGATGGTGTAACTGACTGTGCTTAATTCGTTGAGAATATTTTTTAATATAGTTATATATAAATTTCTTATATTTTTATAAAGGCTTTGATAATAACATACTATCAATGTCTTACACTTTTTTACATTTAATTTCGTCTTAAATTGTATATTGAATCCATTATGACATATAATACAAAATTAGAAGTTTCAATAATAAGCAATATTTTTTTGTAAAAGTCGTACTTTACTGTACTCTAGGATACTGGTGCTGATGAGAAGTTGTTATATTCCTTTTTTTCGTGTAAGGAATCACAAAGTTTCATACAATGTAAGAAGGTAAGACAGCAATATGGAAATACCTGCCAATTTCTTATTTAAAATATTGAAAGGTTTTTTCCGAATTAAATAAACTCTTTGGCGAACTTTTTTAATAAAACTCGAATGAAAAAATCGATTTAAGTTCATCGAGTCCGTTCGACATCTTACGTTCTGATAAACTTTGAAAAGCTGTATTTTTCCATTCACAGTAAAGAGGTTTCTAAACTTATATTATTTATTTTTCTCTCACAAACTAAAATTGTTTTAAAATTATTAGGATTTGAGAGATTAATTCATTTGTTTGCAAGTATTTTGGAAATTCGAACTACTTTCATAAGTGCTGTAATGTCTTTTTCAACTTCAGTCTATTGATATCGGAATGGCAATAATAAAAAAAAAGTTTGTCGAATCTTGCTTGAAGTCATCAATACAAAAAAATAAGGTACAACTTTTCAAATAATTATTTCATCTTAAAGATAGCGAAAGTCTTTCGGAGGATTAAGGATGCAAAAAAACTGTTAAAATTTTAACTATTTTTAAATATGAATGGCCGCCCCGGCGCACTTCTGTTTGCCGTACGAGGGTGGATTCAGGCTCAATCATATAATTAGTAAATATTTATTTTTCACTAATTGTTCAACAGACGGGAGCTGAAATCGTAATGTTGATTTATTGTTCATGATTTCATATTGGCTGTAGAGCCATATTGAAAAACGAAAATATATAATTTCTTATTTCTACAGAACATAGAAGACTGATCTACTCAACAGTGGACCAAAAATAGACTTACAGATTTGCCGCTATGTGTATGACATAAAAACTACTTATTTTAATGCAGCAATGTACTCTTATTAATATTTAGAAGAAACGAGCTTAAATATCTCCCGAAATTTTATTTTGAAACAAATTCTGAGTATTATTATGTCAGACGATTAATATAGACTGTATTATATCTGTTTATCCAGTTTGAGATCAGTAAAAGTTATACTCGATTCCTTGCAACAGTCGTGTATCTATAAAGCCGAATAAATTAACCAAAACCGAACTTTTCAGTTAAGTAATAAAGGAAGTTGTGACGATCTCGGAAACTCGAAGTAATTAAGCCGTGAGTGAGATATTAAAAGTGGAAACCTCAGCGGTTTGTTTAATTCAATTTCCCGTTCCATTTATCCGTGTAGGGCTTCGTCACAACCAACGTTTACAGACTTTTATGTTCGTATAACAATCACAGGTTTTTGTCCCTTACGAGTTTGTCATCGTGGGAAATAAATTGTATGGCTATCTCTTAAATTTTGGCAAGTAATGTGGAATAACTGGCAACACAAACATAGCACTACTTTTAAACCTTTGAATACGTTTTAAAATATAGAATAATGGAGAT
>JAOSYY010000015.1:157617-172176 GCA_025727935.1 Hebomoia glaucippe
GTGGAATAACTGGCAACACAAACATAGCACTACTTTTAAACCTTTGAATACGTTTTAAAATATAGAATAATGGAGATGCTTGCAATAAAAACATCCTTCGAGATTTCCTGATCGTAATTATGAGCATACTTAAAGGAACATAATAGATTTATACAATATAAACAGTTCAATTGGGTTATTTTGACTGTTCTATTAGCTTCAATTGTAAATACCAAACGATATAGTTTAATCTTGAATATTTCTAACTGTCGTTACATATGGAAACTGTATGTATATGTCATTGAGATGACAACATAATATTCCGATGTTTAGGAACTGATCTAACGATGGAGTACTAAATACCCAATACTAATGGATTACATACCGTTACATACTTCTTTGGGAGCATATTAGAATCCGTATTCACCAACTACAACGAGAAAGACGTACAATGTAGGGATACATATATGTATATATATATATGTTTGGAATAATTAATTACCTGATCATTTCCCCGACCCACAGCTGACCAGCTTATAACTCTGCTAACAAATATCTTTTTTAAAAAGTGTATATCAAATAGTACAAGTTTATGAAGTAGGTAAGTATCAGCTGTCGACTCAGCGCCGACAGCAGATTGAAATGCTAATACGTCCGCGGCTGCAAACGGGCATTCAATGAGAATTCAATTCTTGTTAGCTCAAATGTTGTTTTAAGCTAATTCAATTAAACTGCTCCAACGTCGTGAAATAGAAAAGTTTTTATAGCTACAGATACTGAGTTTCAATTTTTACAGTACGTTTACTCGTAGATAAGCAAGTTATGGCAAAAACTCAGCCATATTAGGACTGATTTCAAGGGACAATATGGAGGCTCATTAGGTTGTAAAATAATCTGATAAACAGTGATTTTATTTTAAACACGCATTTTAGCTGCCTAATGAGTATGAATAGTCAGCTCTTAATTTATTACATAAATCGATATATTTTCAGGCTACAACAATTTCCCAAAGTTTAAGCAATTGATAGACATAGTAGCGAACTTTGCAAGGTCAAACTTTGTGTATCAAAACTATGGAACTATTCGAATCGTGTCGCGGGCAAAGTTCGCGACAAAAATGCCATAAGTTGACTTTAATTGGCCATTTCGCGAGTTGGAACGTCTAATGTTCTGTAGAACAAGAACTCGAAGTGCACTATAAGAGACATTCGACTATTTATTTTACTGGAAATATTTGGCGAACATTTACACAGTATTTTTCACATTTACTTTTCTACAATTGTCTTGTTGCACCACATTTATATTATTTTTATCTTTTAATATATTAAAAGACGTTTTAATTTTTTGCCTTTCAATACTTACAAAATTAATAAATACCCTTTTTAACTAAACTAATATAATTTTCATGATAATAAATTTCTAATAAATATTAAACCTCTTTATAAATGGGTAAAGATGCCGGAGGTCAAATATGTGCCAATATTGGATCAAATAATTCAAATGAATCGCTTGTAAGCACGGCCGCAGGCAGTAGCGCGATGTTTGACAAGGCTGCCCCTTGTTTGTTGTGCTGTAAGCTTGTTGGTAGAGGGACTTCCCCCATTTTAAATGTTTGATAATAATTAAATTGTTTTGTTTACAGCCTTTTTAGCAATGTAGAGTGTGGCAATTTTTTATTGCTTACATAAAAATTTACATTTCCTTCGTTCATGAAACTTCAATTATACTTATCGTTTATTACTTCAAATTAATGATCATCACGGGTTTCATTAAATTTATCTTATAAATTAATTAATGAAAACTATTTTTAACTAAAAAGTTCCATAATAAATAATGAAAAGGGAAAATGACAAATAATTAAGAGTTTTATCTTAATAATAATGGGACATTAGTTAAGATTAACTATGCTTATATTCTCAATTTGATGATCAAAAATAAACATTTGAAAACAATTGAGAACCCTTAGACATCGTGGAAGAGAAGCGTACATGTGTAATCTTCAGTGAACTCGCTGCTTAATTTCCAGGCATTATTACACTTAGTTCTTAAATTCACTAAGCCCGGATAGCGTATGATAAAGTTTGTCAGATTTATGATATCCGCCTGCAGTCGCAACTTACTAGAGACGTAGAGATAGGAGCTAGCCGAGTTTAAGCCGTCCTTTGTGATCGTCGAGAGGATTTGGCGGAGTCTCTTGAATTGTAAGAATTTTGTATGGTCTTTACGATAAGCTGCGAGCGGATTGGGGAACAAATCATAAGTTTTACTGATATTGTCTGTTATTCTATAGAATAAAAAAGAAAATAAGGTAAAATCAATTTATTTTTATATTTAATTTTAATTGATATCGTCAGTTATTCGTTAAATTAAGATTATTATTATTAAAAACCGTAAAATTAAAAATATACATTAGATACCCAATTTAATTATAATAAAAGGTTTAATAATAATAAATCATTAGTATTTAAGCATTCTCCGTATACTATTGTTTACTTAAAATAAGAAAAAAGATTTTTAAGCGCTTTTTCTTGTGCATTAAACCTACGTCGCGGGTTTTACAACGTATCGGAATTTGAACGGCGCGACACGAACTATCAGTATTGAACAAACCTCAGATCTTTTAAACGCTTTCAATCTTATTCAGATACAAAACTTTCATCTCCGACTTCGATAAGTTTCACTTTTTATTTGTTTATATCCTTAGCTTTAAATAAACTGATAATATCCTGTTTCTACGTAAGTAATATTTACAATTTCTAAAACAATATTGATCAGTTTTTCCGCTTTTTGATTAGCAATAACACCAGAAAAATGAAATAGATTAACGTGCATGTTTTTAATATAGTTCGTTTTTGAACATCTATATGGGGTCACA
Organism: Hebomoia glaucippe; assembly: GCA_025727935.1. Taxonomy (NCBI): domain Eukaryota; kingdom Metazoa; phylum Arthropoda; class Insecta; order Lepidoptera; family Pieridae; genus Hebomoia; species Hebomoia glaucippe. The sequence continues at coordinate 160,472 of JAOSYY010000015.1, forward strand.
CCAGTAATGAGTCAAGTGTAAGAGAAGACTAACAGAAGAATCTAAGTGTACTTCTGGAAAATGCCTACTAAAATATAATCTAAAAACACCGTCACAAGTGTTACGACATATGATACTTGTTTCTGCCAGCAGCTTCGCTGGAGTTCATTTCGATTTTTACAACATTGGACTGATAGTGAAGATTGTTATTTTTTTTTTGAAAATATAATATAGTCTTCCTCGATAAATGCACTAATGAACACTAAAATAATTTTTCAAATTGGACCAGCGGTTGCTGAGATTAGTGCATTCAAACAAGCAAACTCTTCAGCTGTATAATATTGGTATACATTTTATATTACTAAATACAATTTATATAGTTTTATTTGTACTTTTATTACTTTAAACACGCTAAAAAGCAGAAGTGGTTAAAAACAGCCTTTGGCAATAAAAGGTAATTCCAATAGGTATTTTTTACCTCAATGAACATTTTGTAATTAGATCAACACTAAAAGCCTCGGAAATATTTGCAATGGTTCTAAAAGTATATCCTCTGCATAACTCCGCTGTACAGGGTGAAAAATAAGTTCTGTAAAAAATAAAACTGATACAACCGCAAAGCAGTTACTTTCAATAAACCGGATGGTAACATATAAATAAATCGGTGCGCGCCACACAACTCAGGCGGCCTGTATATTGCGCACTAACTTACATCCGGCTTTATCCGGCTTCATCTAGTAACAACCGGGCAACGAGACACATTGTTACATCATATTAATTTAGTTAACTCCTGTTCTGTTAAGTTTATTATTTTGAATATGGATTTATTATAATATATTATTTATTCTAAGTTACCCGCTAATAAATTTCAGTAACTTGTAAATATATGTTCCATTATTGGTTTTGTAAAGGAACAAATCATATTTCGTTATATTCATATAGCGATTTTTTATTAATTCTTGTCCATGAGACTCACCATTGGATCGAATTGGCAATGGACTATTTTGTGCCTTATACAAATTGTTTTATACGTGACATAAATATTATTGCTAATATCGATTATCTATCACTAAAACTCCAGACAAAGTTAAAAAATGTTTGTTGCGTAACAATCATATATACTTTTATAATCATTTAGTAGAAGCCTTCGTTTTGTCGTTACACGAATATACATACAATTTTAATATTTATTTATAACAATACGGAATGTAGGACTAAGTAATTAACGTCAAAGTAAAACTAACTAAATATGCTAAAAATCGGTTTCCCAGTCAACTAGAGCTGAATTTAAATGAACCCAATCACCGCAACACTATTGACAACTGCTTAAATATGTATTTCGATTAGTTAGCTGGGATGTATCAATGCGACTCGGCTCAGCTCTTTCGAATGCGCTAACAATCACAGTTGCATTTTTCATGTTTTTTAACCCAGATATTTAGAAATGTCTATTTATCAATACAAGTAAAACAAGTTAGTAATGTGTATCTATACTAATATTATAAAGGTACAGAATTTCCTTGTTTGTTTGAACGCGCTAATCTCAGGAACCGCTGATCCGATATGAAAAATTATTACATTGTTGTTGTGTTGGATAGTACATTTATTGAGGAAGGCTATATTATATTTTCAAAAAAATTAGAGGTCCTGACTAAAAGTTCAATAATGAAACCCAAAGTAAAATATGATAATATTAGCTTTTAATATATTCTTTTAGATATAGTTCTCCCAGTTGCAGTATATGCCTGAATTTGACGGAACTTTAATGCACATGTAGTTGATTTTAAAAAGATTATAGTAAGATACAACATAAGTAGTAATAGTTTCTCGCAAAACCATCAATGAAAATGTAATTAAAGAATCTCACTTATTGATAACATACACATAATACACGTCACTAAGATAAAAAAACTTATTGTATAATAGCCATTTATTAGTTAAGGTTTATAACTCAATAGCGCCTTCATCCAATAGTTACAGACGTACGATAAAAAAAATATTTATATCAGTAGATGTGTTACTAAAAATTTGGCTGTTCGAGTGAAATGAAATCGATCGAGTGAAATTTATCATCAAAGTTGTGTTACATTAAGAAATAAAAAATTTTAAAATTGTCATACTCAATGTCTGCCTAAAAAATAATTACTTTTATATAAGAATATTTTATTATTTTTCGTAACAAGAAAACACCTCAGTGAAATCCAATTGTATCTCCTCAGACAATTCGAGAATCTTTCAATAAATTAGGCTAGTATTACGAAAATTGGCATAAAATTTATTCATAATCAAATTTCGGTGGAATTGGAAAAACAAGATGAGCATAGAAACAATTATTTTTATTGAGTGATTTTATTTGTTGACATTCATGTTTTTATCCGACTTCAAAATTGTTAAATGTATCATTTTGTATTACAAGTTTATATTTAATGTAATAAATAACTATACATGATGTTTGGGGATTGTTCCCGAAAACGAAGACAGGTGATGATAATACTAATGACACCTTTGATGAAGTGACGGAATTCTGGAGATATTTTAATGAAAAAAAAAACAATTTGAAACTATGCTTTATAACCATTTATATATATTTTCGGTCATCCATGTAGGTATCATATTACAATCTCAATTCATACATGTAAAGTTTAAAATTGCTTGCATCCATTAATTTGCCAGTACAAAGCGTTCCCATAAAGCTTTTGCAGTTACCAACCTATATGAGCAATAGTTCCCCTCCAAGAATTTAAATTACAGATTTTATGGCACAGAAATCTGTTTAATGCCAAGGGATGGAAAGATAGTAAAAATGTCGTAGGACATAAAATGTGAATTTGTTTTTAGAGGTATTTTTTGTGAATATAATTTTTCGTAATCGGTTTTACATATCAAAATAATAAGAATTATATTAGTCGCTTTATAAAAAAAAAATATTTTACTTTGTGTAGACTTCGGCAAATATCTGGTACATGGGAATGTTTGCTCTTACAGACGATGTGTGCGACACAAGAACTCATACAATAGCACTCGAATAATTAATTGCGTACTCAAAACGACGTAAACTAATTCTTCGAATCCCACTAGATAGTCAAAAACAATTTCTGTGCACAATTACTATATATTTGACGTCATCTACATAATATGTAAAACTTCCAAAATTAAGAGAACACAAGGTTTTAAATGAAACAAGAAACACTACAAAGAACTGATTTGCATTAATTCGAGCCATCCCGCGGGACGAGGGCGACCAAAACCCGGAACTTAGTATCGGGACTTTGCTGCATTATACAGTATTGTGTGTGATTGCCAGCAGTGACCAAAAATTACGATTTTGTGGGCTATTTGTCACAAAAAGCTTTTGTAACAATGAAACCAGTACAATTGTAAGTGAGAATACATTTAAAGTTTTCTACGTTAAGAAAGGGGAAAACTAAAATATATTAAAGGTATTGAATTGAAATATCTGTTAAAAATATATTTTTTTTTATATTTTTAGTACTATTCTTAACAGCTTTTAATATTTTAAAACTTAATCTCACGATATTTAAACGACAAATTATAAAATTTAAAAAATCGTTTAGTACCATTAATTTCAATACTATAATAGATATATAGATACTTTATTTGTGCTATAGGATAGCTACAAATAGTTTTTGTGCGATTGATTTTCCTCTAAAATTTTGAATTCTTTTAAGTATATAACTACAAAAATAAATACATTTTATAAAGTCAATTTTCCAAAATCGTTTGTTCTACAAAAATTTCGTAAAAAGTCCTAAAACAATATAAACAGCTGGAGGCCCTGCGATGTGCAGCCGCATACCATCGTAGTTTTTAATTTGTTCGTGTTATTTATTGGCGTGTCGCGCTCACTACACGCGCCGGGCAAGGAATCGCTTCCACTCCATTATTGATTCACTATTGTGCTTTAAATTAATAGTATGCTCTTACAGGAAAGAAGCAGTATTTTGACAGACTAATTTTATATCTTAAAAGATCTAGTCTGAAGTTTACTTGATATATCGCGCCGATTGTTATACATATATACTGAATATAGGACGGAATCAAATATAAAAAGATTTTAAGGAGATACTTGCTGTAACGAAAACGTGTATTTATTATTATGACCCCTAACAAGGCAATATACACCTATTATGTATGGACGGATATGTATGTCTGTCGCTCTTATGACTTATTTACTATTACCGATAAACTATAGATCTTCTATTAACGTTTCGTAACGTTAACATATCCTTACTAATATTATAAATGTGAAAGTTTGGGAATATGTATGGCTGTTTGTTAATTTTTCACGCGATACGAACCGAACGGGTTTTAATAAAACATTATATTATAGAAATATAGCTCATAGGCTACATCAGAATAATACATATAATTTAAAAAGTTATTGTGTAACGGCTTAAACCTCGGGACGCCACTAGTTATACTATAAAAAGGCATGAACTTTATTAAAACCAACCAAAGTTAATGCGTGGAACTCGCGAACAAACTTTAGTCGCCTGTAAATTATCTAGATAAAAGTTTAACTGTTTTATAGCTTAACTCATCTCAATTTAAAAGTGTTATATTTTCTTAATTTTAAATTAATACTCCCTGAAAATATTTTCGTACCGGTAAACAAGGAAATATACATAGGAAAATTATTATGTATGTGTTTAATTTATGTATATTATAAAAAATATATATTGAATTACATGGGCCTGTGTTCTTATTTTAATTTTAATCATCAAACACACAGGCACATACAAGTCATAGTAGTGCAAGGTATTTAGAAAAAAGAATTTTTGAACTATTGAGATTATATACGAGTAATCGCTGAACAATACAGGATTAAATTATGTGAACATTACCTTTTAATGTATTACAAAATTCTTACAGAAGGGAAAATATTTCAAGAAAATGTAACAAAAGCTTAGCAAAAGCTTGCCGTGAACTATTATTTCCGCTTTATTAAGTCATAAGCTTACGAGGATTAAACATAAAATTGTCTAAAATACAACTTTTTTATTTTCAGTGACCATTATGCTCGTCTATCGATGTTGAAGACAAATGTTTACTTCTATTTAGTTTGCCAAATTATAAATAATATCTCTATTTTATTTTACAATACGATTTTATTTCCTTCGCTTATAACAAATATAATTAATTTTTGGAACCATTAAGTTAATTATCACACAAAAGTGTTGTATATACATACTTTTGATGAGAATGTACGTATGTTGTTACAACTAACTGTATATTAATCTATACTATAATATAGTATATATTGTTACTTAATCTGGCAAAAAGCTCATTAGATATGTATAAAACTTGACACATAGATATTTTCACAAGTTGATTAACACATGGTATGGAAAAACATCCAAGTATTGTATAGTCATGGGTGACAGCTAGTATTTTAATAAAACTTCATAAAACGCAGTCTTCAATGCCTCAATCCACTTGCCTTCGTATCTACCCTCAATCTGACCGATTGTACACGGAACACTTAATGTTCCTTAAATGTAGGCCTCCAATTAACGACTTGTGTAGACTTTATCGGGAAAAAACTACAATTTATTAGTTGTACAATTAATTTTATGACGGAATAATGGGCTTTATGCGCTCTGGAGTAAGTTGTCGCCTCTTTGTTTAAGTTCCAACTTGGATTAACTTATTGAGTAAGTCGTTTCCTTCTTTTGTACTAAATACTTCGTGTACAGCTTTCAGTTACAATTGTTCTAATTTACATTTCATAAATTTATTAATCAATTTTATGATGTACCTATATAAAGAACCACCTGGATAAGTTTTCAATATACTTATTAACTATCCGCAATTATTTTGATAGATAGCCCTGATCCTAATTTAAGGAATATTTTTTAATTGTAACATGTGTTAAAAGACAAAAATTTTCTTGATAAATTAGAGACTTACCTGCCGCTGGAGAAAGCTTTGTAATGACACCCCAACGAGACTTCCACTGAAACAAATTAAACAGTCGTTATTTATTTGAATTAGCTTGGTTTCATAACATGGCTTATAAAGTTTAAGACAATAATTTTTTCATAGATAGACTTTTTACTCAGGTTTATTTATTCATCGGGTTTGCATTCAAACGCTTTTTAACATACAGGACTATTTGACAGAAAAATTATAAATAAGCTAGGAGTAAAACTTAAAAGTAGTTAAGTTTAAAATGTACATATATAAAAAACAGGTTTTAGGATATCCAAAATCACATATTTAAAGAGGGGCCAAAAATATTTTTATTTTTCTTTTAATAAACAAATGGACGATAGAAAATTCACTCGCGGAAGAAATTAAAAATCATTGAGTGTCATTCACCCTCGTCTAGTATAAAAACCAGAACTAATTTCTAAACCCTGAATAAACTGGAACAATCACAAAACTAAAAACCTAGGGGAGTGCTCGCGTTCATTCATCAAGCCTTTTCGCAGTTTACGCTATTAACTATTCTATTAACAAAGCTATGAAAGCCTCCATTCGTACTTCGTATTGGATGAGAATTCAGTTTTTGCGTGCGATAAAACGTACGCTCTGTAAACGAATGACTACGGTTGGTCTAAGCCATAAGCGTCAGTGAAAAGGTAAAAGTATATGCTATGGACAATGAAAACATATATTCCTCTTTTATTTAAACATAAAAATTGATATATAATATTCAATTCCATAATGGGAGACTGCTATTACTATGCCAAATGATATTATTGACAAATCAATGATGTACTGAACAAATCCTTAATATTCTTATTTGTATTGTTTGCTTGAAAATTCATGAGATGAACCTGAACCACATTTACTACACTTCTACAACCGTGGCATACATGATTAAATATATATGATATTAAAATATTTAAAAATATCAATTAAAGGGACATTAAACATATCAGAAGTAATTTTGTACAATAACATATTTCATAACACCGTCTATAACTAGATAAAAATATATAATCAAACTATTAAAACGGACGAAGTTACTAGTGAAGTTTATCAGAAGTAGCATTACTAGATCGATTATCCTGTTTGAACCGCTACAGCTTATCATTTACACTGAAGACAGTTCGGTGCAATAGACAAATAGCCATAAGCGAGTGTTGTGGTAATAAAATCCGCCATTTTACCGCAACCGACACGCCACGGCAGCGAGTAGGTACTTATAATCGCTTACACTCTATAGTAGTCATGTACTAATTACCACCTATTTAATCAGAAACTGAACTCAACCTTCTATACACACATTAGTAGCCTATAACTTTATCATCACATCACATAGAGCAATCAGTAGAAGTATATTTTAACTCCTAAGTAATCTTATTAACAGTCCGCGTATTTTAATTGAGACGTTTGTTCGTTAGTTTGTTACTAATTGTACTCGCTCGCAGTCGGACAGAGCCATTTGTGCCGAGGAAACAAATTAAGGTGTTGGTTAATACAATACTTTGTTGGAATAGTTCTCTACGGATGCCTGGTACAAACGTCGGTATTGATCTAAGTTCAACAAGCTAGTATTTTGAAAGAAAAATAATCTTTTATACACTTTTATATAACTTTGAATATTGTTTATATTGGAGTGTAAAGAATCAAACTCCTATTAGGAAATATTAAGTCTAATTTACAAAGAATGAGAAATAAATTCAGAAATTTTAGATATTGCTAAAAAGATAATAATGGAAAATATTTGAATTATACGGGTCTTTTACGATTTTTTCCAGGTCGTTTCCAAATAAAGGCATTTTGGAAAATAAATAATGCATAAATGTTCTGTTGAGTGTCTAAAAGATACATCGATTCGACCTTATAAATCTGTTACTTTACGCGTCGATGTAAGGGGTTCATCTGACATATGATAACCTAATTTCAATTCTATCTAGATATATATAGAGTATAGTATCAAACTCTTAAAAGAAGGAAAGATTTTCTCAATTATATTATTGTAATTTGAACTTTAATGTTAAGAAATAAGTTCGGAAATTGAGTGTCATTATAGTGAATGAGCTACGCTTCATTAATTTTTCAATCTGGTTAGGTAAAGAATAACTTTACGCGCCTAAAGGAAAATGAGATAATTTTGTCTTTTTTATCATTTTAGCTTGGTTTATGGTTTATGTATAGTTAAAGGTTTTATCTACAAATGACTTTTAAAAAATTTATTGTCTTGCTACCAACTTAAACATAATAAGAAAAAATAAAAAGAAAATCTTTTATCGTGTCGTTACTTTATTTTAATAACTATGTAATTAGTTTTAGTTTTCTTTGGTATAACTCCGTTGACGTCATTAATGTTAGATTTATTCAATAAACTCAGCACTTCTGATTCAACAGTTTAATAATGATGTAACAATATTCGTTTTTAAATACTGGAACGGTTTTATTTTTTATACTCTGCAGTCTTCATTGTCCGGATCTTATTATTCATATACACAAATACAGTTATTGGATTCATAACTTATATTTTCTTCAGATTATTTCTGGCCAGTGAAAGATTATGATTTCAATAAATTACAATTCATATTCTATACCAAATAATGTTTATTTTTGTTGAAAGCAATCTTGGGTACAATTGTAACAATTAAGTCCCTCACTATTGGAGTTCGGATGAAGGCGTATAATCCCAGCCTAGAACCCTCTTCGAGAGTAAAGCTATAACACACTATATGAGCTATGTTACTGCACAATACTTCTATCCATAAATATAGTGGATGCTGAATAACCATTGGTAGACCTGTAGTAAGTACATCTCCCAAGCTGCGAACTTTTTAGATTAGTATATTTTTCATGAATTTCCTACTTTTTATCAATAATCTCTTTATCCATTAAAATGTATTTCCCTTTCACTTATCTTATATAAATGAAAATATTGTGCCTGTTTATTCTAATATCATCATAACATACTGTAATAAATAGCTATTAATATTCGTATATCTTTTAAAGTAACTTAGAAAATAAGATTGTATATTCCTAAGAAAGCTCCCCGCTAAAAACTATAGCAAGCTTATATCTTCGCACGTGCTCTGTAACACAAGCTTTTCGTGCAACAAATCGATAGTGTTAATATATTATTGAAAAACAGTCTTATCGCCCGTCGGACTCCGGACGTGGCTTGAGACTATATAATTGAATGTATCGCTTTAAGCTGATTACGTACAGCTTTATTTACAAAGGGGGAACAGATTTGAGCCAAGATATAATTCGATTCGCTATTTTAGGTTATCTTTTGTGAACATTCAATTAAATAAATACGACTAAAGTTGGCTACAAGAACAATGTATATGAAACTCGACTAGTTAACTAGTCGAGTTTCATATACTACTCATATACGAGTATATGTTGTTCTTGTTGCTAACATGAAACCAGGTATATATTAATCATGATGAATATTTACTATTACGGTCAATAAAAATTAGCAAATAAATTAATAAGCCGAAGCAATTGACATAATTATAGACACATTTAGAATTTTACAAGTTGTCGTAAAACATTACGTCCGGTAATAAGTGATTATTATGCACAAAAGATTTGTGATATTGCGAAATCCGTTTTAATTAATAAATTTCTAGAAAGAAACAATTCGAAAATAACAAAAAAAAAATAGCGGAATTGAGAACCTCTTCCTTTTTTTGAAATCGGTTGAAAATATGAATTATTTATCTTATTTATAAGATTTGATTACCGTTTATCTGATTTAGATGAAAATGTGCACAATGTGGTAAGACGTTTGTGATGTTATTATTATTATTTTTATAGCATAAGAAGGCACAAGTGCCTACATACACCTGGTGTAAAACAATTCTTGTAGCCCATGGACACCTCCAAAACCAGAACAGTCATATTACGTTAATTAATATTATATACTGACGTACTGTTAGTTCCAATCTTATTGATTTACATTAGAATCTATAATTTTAATATTATTTTCATTTAGTGCATACTGTAAAACCATTAGGTGTGTTGTATGTTTATACATATAAATAAAATGCTAATAAAAATATTTAAAGGCATTGTAGACGAAGGCGAGAAGATTGCATAAAAGAATAACCTTATGTAAGTTACCATAATTCCAGTTCTCTGATAGCACCCGCGTCCCCAGCACTCAGCCTCCACCCTCCAATATATTGACTCCAAAGGGTCCGCTCAGGTTTTCTAAGCTTATAGGTAAGATGTTATGTTTGGGAATTTAAGTGACTCTTTTATTTCCTACTTGTGTTAAAGCAATATGAAAATTTTCTATCGGTTCTATGGCCCTATGATACAATTATACAAGTTACAATTGAAGGTATATGTGAAGTCAGAATCAAAAGTCCTTCTTCTTGTACCACAATATTATACTCGTATAAAGAATAAAGTTTAAGTATATTATATGATATCTTTTTCCGATATTGCACTAAATAAGACTTATATACAGCGGCATTTTCACTTAAAGTCTATCATTTCTACAATATGTGATCTCATGATATAAGTGTTATCCATTATATTTTCCACGAAGGTATTTTCCGGATCCATCTAAGTTGGTAGTTTTCCCGCAATTGTAACGTTTATTATCCCACAAGGCGTTTTATTGCCTTTATCGTAAGAAATCAAAAGCGTAAGGATAGGGGAAGAAAAACCTACTGGAATTTATGAGATACGAATAGGATACGAAATGCATGTTTGATTAGGATTTACTGCAGCGCTACAGTTATGTTCAGGCGTCAAACTGTTTCGCCATTAGTTAGTGGCTACGACTTCGTTCGTCTTTGTAAATGGTCTGCTATTATGATATTTATTGATAGATGAGTTCACTTGACAGTGGTTGGTGCCTCAGTAATATGACATAATATATGAATTATAATTAATCTAGATATTTATTTAAAATATTTGTTTTATAGAATAAACTTGAAACAATATGGAATTTCACGGTTTTGCAAACAGACTAGTAAAGTAATTTGAAGTGTTAATATTTCGTTTTGAATATTGGTGGCTTAGTATTATCAAATATTTTAAGTAGTTCTAGTGCATATCATAGTTAACAATAAAAATAAATATATTAAACATATTTTGTAGCATCTATCTTTTCAATAATTATCAACGAACATTATAACTATTATTATCTACGTAAATTTATAAACTTAAATTTCGATATATATTATGATTATTAGAAGTAGGTTAACTTTGGCTACCAAGAATATTCGTAAGTGACAAGTAAAGCTATTGAATACGTGTTTCAAATTAGGACATAAAAATAATATAACATTCTTCTAAGGAAATGAGATCTAGATATAAAAAAATGTGAGAAAAAAGAATATGTGATTAATAATTATGAATCAGAAGATAAATACAGATAAAGCATAACGCTCCTTTGTGAAAGTTGGACAATAAATCAAACACTCAGCGAAAAATAAAACTACGATTTGTACTTTCGCAAATCCAAAGCTTGTAGGGTAGTTGCGATAAAGTTATCTCGCCCTCGAGAGAGGAATGAAGTTTGTCACCTGATTTCCTTGAACGTAGGAATTTACTGCGAGGGGAAGCAATTGGGTGGAATTTTTTTTATTTCAAGTGTGACTATAATATTGAGTTCAGCTTACGAAATATCACTCTGAAGAAATTCAAATTTAATAGGCCAACTATTAAATCAGATTTTTAATGTCTTGTATTAAATCTAATATATAAAATTCTCGTGTCACGGTGTTCGAACTTGAACTCCTCCGAAACGGCTCGACCGAACCTTA
>JAOSYY010000015.1:172276-183300 GCA_025727935.1 Hebomoia glaucippe
ACCCCCAATTTTCACCCCTCTACAGTCAACCCCTATTATTATGTGGCAAAACGACGTTTGCGGGGACAGCTAGTTATGTATAAATGTTTCAGCTATATTCGATTCATTAATAGGTTTTTAAGTTCTCAAAATAACTTCAAAGATTATTGATTTTACATAGTTATGCTAAATTTATTATTATACTAGCTGTGACGTGTGGTATCACCCGTGTCACAATATCTTTAAAATTATAGCCTATGTATTATTCTAATGTATGAGCTATATTTCGATAAAGTTTATTTAAATTCTATTCAGTAGTATTCATGTGAAAAAGTAACAAAAATCCTTTCGCGTTTATAATATGGCTAAGGATAAAGTAATGCAAGTGATCCTACAAATAATTTTTAGATGTTTAATTCTATTCAAAATAAAGTCTGTCCCGTTTGACAATAATTTAACTGAATGCGCCGATAAATTGCGGCAGACCACAAATAATGAGCATTAATTATATATGTTTAAATGTTTTTCGCGATCGTCATCTGATTTTACTACATTGAGAGTAATCGGTGTGCATTATGGCAACATTCATGATTGAGACACGAATAATATGACAATTATGAAAATGCCGAATTATTTGTTAATAGTAATGGTTTTATTAATGCTGTTAAAATAACTGATGACTTAACAGCTTTAACAACTGATGTCTGATAAATGTAGATTCAACAATTCGTGAAAGAGAAGACTCGAGAAATTTTATAATTCTCAAGTAGCGAACTAAGGTTCAATTTACACTTATATTTACACTTTTTAACGCTGTGACAACTGGATATCTTATAGAAAAATTAGTATAATTCCGAGAAAAAATTAGTAATATTAATTAATAACAATGTATTTATACAAAGTACACATTCTGTTTTATATCGTGCGGACTAATTTTTTCAACGTAAATAAAACCGGCGCGACCTTTATTTAAATAGCATTAAAATAAACTGTATGAAAATTATTTCAAAATATATATATTCCTTTGACAACATCCCGATCTTAAATTTCTTACAGTTAAATTTGACGAAAAAAATTTACAACGCTTTGAAAATCAATGCTATTCTTGTCACAGTCGGTTAATAAATTGCCACTTTCACTTGGAGTATATACGGTAAGTACAAGTATCCAATTCGTAATGTTAGTGTACATCCCATATAAGATCCACTCACGAAGACATGAAATAGGCTGAACCGTGACGTTACTTGCTGGAAGACGAATTATGAGATTGTAGGGTCTATCTGGTGTTATGGTCGAGTTTATGTACTTTACTAGAAGTATTAAGATTGTGTTGTTTATACGAGAGAATTTTCATTGTTGATTGAACGGATTTTAAAGAAAAATATTTAGTAAGTGCTATATACCCCATGCAATGTGCTGGCTAATGAAAATTAAGAGGTTGATCTTTCATTAAAATTAAAATTATTATAATTCATAAGTTTATCAATGTACAGTAATAGAAGTTATTAAAAAAATAAATTCCTGCATTCTTTAACAAATAAATTAAATTAATTATATAATAAACAACTTTGTATGTAATAAAATTAGTAATAGAATAATATATCCCAGAGAGGTTGCTCGATAATTATGTACTTCATAACAAATGAACCCTTAGTCTTTATAATATCCCATTCAATGTACAGATGTCATGTTATATTTTTATTGGATCATCGTAACATTTAATTAGGAGATCTCGTGTCAAGTGGTAGGTACAGCAATCAATCTTACGTCCCCTCAGCATGAGACTCGCAAAAACCCTGGCGCCTTCTAAGCGTGACTAGTTACTTTGTCGGTGGAGTGATGTCATAAGACAGGTACTTACTTCGGACACACAATGGTTAAATATATTAGTAGCTTTATTTATTAACGCACTTATGTCAGTTTCAATTGTTATAAGTAATATTATGAAAATCTTGGAAATGTTAAGATCAAACACAAACATGATATAAATAAAGATGACAAAACTATAATTTGAAACCTTGAAACTGATCTAGGGACAAAATGACTATAATAATATTAAATTTACTTTAAACCATTAGTATATTAAAGTTTAAATGACAACCATTAAAATATTAGGTAAATATATAATAATTAAAACAATCTGTAGGCGATAAAAATATCCTATCCGCTACATGGGATATTGGATATATGTCGTATATAGATTTAAGAGGAATCGTTTGAGTACAATGAAGTCACAAAAAATGTCACAGAAATGACAGAAAAACTCACGAACAAAGATAAAAATTCTTATCGAAACAACACAAACGGCTGCCCGCATGTGTTTCTGTCGACAATTGTTTTGTTATCCTTTGACAAGTTGGACGTTCAACAAGTTTCCTCTACCTCCCTAGCTCTGTAGTATAAACATTATACTTAGTATCAGAAGTCCCCAATTTTAATCCCCGGGAAACGAAGAATGAAAATTTCATTTTAGGCAAGGCACACATCGTTCACCTACTTGCCTGTAAATGGTATGTTTACCAATACGTTTGTTAAAAAGCATCCTTCGCGCAAATCTCGCTTATATCTCGCAATTCCCTTCGAAGCCTTTATCAGTCTTGCCTTGTTCAGTTACGATTCTTCCTTTGTCGGACACTTAACGTCTTGTTCGCTCCCATCCAATTGTGGGTATGAATCGGGGATAAATTCAATTTAACTTGAGATGCTAATTCTATTTTGTATTTACGAATATATTGAAAAATAATTTAAGATTGATATAACAGGTATAAACAATTTTCTGATTGTATTGTATCGTGGCGTTTGATTTATATATATATAATATATAAATTATGTTATTGTCTCAACATATTATTTTGGAATATCGAAATAAACATGACGTTTTGTCAAAGTCGCTTCCTATGACAAAATTTAACAAAAGATTTTCTCTGTGAAGCGGTCATAGGAAGCGAAAAAAAAATAACATTAGTTTTTCGCCACAACAACTAATGATTTTTTCTTTTGATACAGTTATCATCGAAAGAAAATAAGATAAACATATCTGGGTTATACAAAATGTTTTAACACTTAGTAATATGTAATTGATATAAATTATAAATGTTAAAATGATTTATTTGATATTACAAAGGGCAGAGGATAACGTTATAATATTCAGTAACAATGGATCTAGAACAGAGAATTGAATTTACGATTCACCTTTAAATTCGTGTGCATTGGGAAGGGAAATCATTACCATTTTCTACAACGGCATGGGAAGTCTAGGGGAAAGTGATGTGATTATATATCGATATTTTTGATGAGTATAAAAAATTTATGAAAATTTAACATCAAAATGAAAAACATTAACCTTCATTTTTCAGCATTATATGAGAACATTAAATAATAACAATTAAAAAGGAAATGAGCATTATTAACATTTAAATATTTAACAAAAATGTGCTGTAAGTTCCTGCGTACTAATAAATTCTTGATATTATCTTATAACTTAATCTGTTCTCAATTTTCCTGCAATAGTAGGGTTATTTTAATTAAATTACTTTGAAGTTTTGATCGATATCACTTATCGATGAAGTCGAATCATCACTAAATCTCATGCAAAGTGTAATTGCGTGGCCACATTTCGGGGGTTCCGCGCTTCGAACACATAAATTACACCTTTTATTCATCCCCGATTGTGCTATTGCTATCATTAAGCCACCCCTCCACATCGGGCACATATTGAAATTCGTTATTAAAACCATCAACTTACAATATTACTTCCATCCATTAAACAAATTTTGTTGCCTATATTATATAGAACTCATACAATTCTCATCTCTATTTCATTCTCTTTCTACAATAATTTTATGAAGAAATTTATATTAGCTATACTAAGTGTGTAGTTAATTCTTAGAAATCATCTTAGGAAATAGTTATTTGCTTTTATTTGAAAAATCGTTTCGTTACAGATATAGACATGTATGTTAATTATTATCTTATTTTCAAAACCACCAGACCAGAGCTAAAAAAGAATATAAGTTATTAAAAATAGGGATAAGTTATTTTATAATAACAAAAAGAGGACTAAAACAAGGTCATTTAAAGAACCAATAATGTAAATATTACACTAGTACCAAATCTAAATCGAATATCCCAGCAAATATTCAAAAAAATTGTATTGAAGTTGTAATATTCATGAGATACTTTTGATCCTTACAATTTGAGCACGTTTTAGGAAAAACGTTAGTATATAATTTGAAACACGTCCAACGTAAACTGTCCCCACACTGAGGACGATTCGGAATTTTTAAAAATTCACTAACTATTCGGGGATTAGTCCACGCTTTATATTCACTACATTGTGAAGCTCAGATTTTAACGAAGGAATTTCCAGCTAGCTCTAATAATAATATAGCACTAAATACATCAAATTGGATTTGGGAGCGTATATATACATATATACATATGTATATAGATTATGCGGAGTTTGAATAATTAAATTAATTCTTATCTAAAGGCGAAAATACGATATAATTTTTTGGTCTTATACAGATATATTTTTTAAATATCCTATAAACATTAGAATAAATATGAAATAATGATACATGAACGGCTTACTCCTCACATACACACACATTCATTAAATTCACTCGTATTAGGTCCAATAACGATGTAACATAGAACATAGACATTCAAGCGTCGTATCCAGAAGCTAATTCTTCGATACAATAGCGGCTAGCCGGTGTTTATACGGCCGATAGAGATCCTATTAGATCTAGCACAATGCCCTGTTTACTTCAAATATTAAGCTGATTGGATTACTGGTTGCCCAATCAGTGAGGTTTTTATTAGTGATATTTCAATTACTAACAAATATCGTAAAGGACACATAATTAACAAAATTATTAATGTAACATTTTTATTTCTATATAAATAACATCATCATATACTAAACTTTAACTTCACCGCAATATCCCTTAGACATACTTAGAATCTTAACCCTGTTAAAATCAACTCTTCGTTTAATAAGCCTTATTTATAGCTGGGACGAAACCAAATCTAGTCCAATAATCAAAGCGATAAAGTATGATAATCGCGTACACTTAATCTATAGTGTCAACAGACCACGCCGCGGACTCGCTGACACACCTGCCTCTGTTTATGTAAGCCTGGTACTAGTCGCCAATGACAGTTGATATGATAAGGCTTCACAAGCGAGAACGGGTTACTCGCTTGAGAGAAAATATCTAACTTATTTGTCAGTGTAACAACATTTTCTGTAATTAATAAGTAAACGAGACTGGCATGATGGTAATTCATGCTTCAGAATAACTATTATTGCTGTCAATTCATTTATTTGTATTTCGATGGTTTATATTTACAGATTTAAGGCGAAATGCACATTAACTTTAACATGTTCCCATCTATTATCGATGATATATCCCAGAAAGAAGGTTGATATTTCTTCCACAAGTTTTATCTTTATATTCATAGAACCATTAACGCCAGTTGCGTCATAAACAGGTGTCTCCTGCAGTTTGATTATAAATGTCTATTTTGTCTACGTGGATTATTATAAAGTAAGTCATTCGTCTACTTGGCTCCAAAGTGTAAAAGTTAAGATGGTAATAGAAAAATCCTGAATCAAATAAATAATTCTATATTTTCTTGTGTTTATTTGACATTGTTGAACAGGCAAGTGTCTCTTTAGTGTATAATCCGCCTAAGTGTTGAGCGTTTGAAGCGATTATAAGTCTAGCTTTCAATGAAAACAGAAGCGGAGGTTCTATTATCAATCTTATTTGAATTACAATACAACCCTAATTCAACTGACGATTTTCCATTACACCATTTGTTAGAAAAACAGCTTTAATAAAAGGGAATATAGTTCAAATCAGATTATCTTAAAATTAAATTGTCTATTTTGGTTGGAAAGTCGAAGAAAACGTTTATTAAATTTTGTATTCTATTTCATTTGTAACTAGAGTTCAATTTGCGTATTAATAGAGTATATACGAATGAATTACGGTGTAAATAGCAGAAGCAGACAATTGTATGACAATAGTGGAATATACAAACAATTGTTATTGCAAGTTGCGTTTTTATTCAAAGCTATATTGAAATTTGCTAACTGAACTTTATTTTACGAAATGTATATAAAAAAAGACAACGTTGATTTGTTACATTTTAAAAATCTTATACCTGAATAGAACGAATTTGTTAAATATCCTTAGTTGATGTCTGTTACCTTATAACAGAATCTCGGTAATTTTTTTAGATTTAAATCTATACTTATATTATAAAGCGGAAGAGTTCGTTTGTTTGTTTGAAAACGGTAATCTCAGAAACCACTGGTCAGATTTGAAAAATTCTTTCAGTGTTGGATAGTACATCTATCAAGAAAGACTATTATATAAAATATTAGGTACCCTTACAGGAAGTCTAATAATGTAACCTACGGTGTAAAAAATCGGAAATAACTCTAGCAATACCGCTTGCAGAAGCTAGTAGGATGATAAGAGAGAATTTCAATGTATTTACGAATTATCAATCATGCCATTATTATAGCACTATTGACCCACATATTCGATTTATAAAATAAAAGTATTTACAATTTTTAATATTACCAAATCTTGCAATAAAAACTGAATTCAAACGAGATATAGCAATATATGATGAGTCGCTTCTAAATGCAAGAACTCTCAGTGTAACTCAAACCAATAACAATTTGCCGTATATCGTCAGCAAATTGTTCTTGATTGCCGCATTCACTCCACCGTCTTCCAAATATTGGGCATACGCTTGTTTGATTCCGTGCCGATAATTGCTTAACTGCCCGAATTTATTTGCCAACGTTCAAAATACCTTTCCAGATTTCATATACGAGTACACATACTATTGTATACTATTTATTTATATCTTCAACTATTATCTACTAACTGAATGCTTAAAATAAAACATAAAATAAGATTACAGCTTATCCTTGATAAGTAGTAATCTTAACGTCTAGTGAGCCGTTTGCATGTACCTACTTTCTTGTCTGTCAATGTATAGTAGTTAATAAAATGTACAAAAGTTGATTTAAATAAAGTGTATCTACAGAGAAACTCTCCGTAAGTATAATCTAAATGGTAATGAAAATCGTACTTAAATTTACTTAATAGCTTTAAAAAATTAGTGTAAAAAAACAAACAGATGTGGAGAGAGACTTCATATTGTACAAATTGGAAATTTATTTTAAGCTATATCCTTTTCCCCTAATAAGTTTATGCAAAAGAATTAAAGTGATATTTAAGTTGACTATTGTCAAGCTCACCCTATCAGTCCATCAACGCGTACTCTCGTATATTAACCCCCAACTGCGGCCAAAAAATAACTCAATAATATTATTCGATTAGCGACTTTGACATGACGTCATATCAGCTTTTGGTTCTAACAATGTGTGCAAATTGGATTAGTGACTGAATGGGGTTGTCATTTCTATTGTTGGTTTTTTGACATCAAAAAGAATTAAAAGGTTTTTTTTGCACAATAATTGAACAAAACCGCATTTGTTTTTTTTGTGACAAATTATTTTAACACACTTAAATTTTTTTTGTTTATCTGTAATTCTCTTACGCATTTTTAAAACACTATTACTAACACTTAGGAGTCAATTTTATCAATTTAATCAAGTATCATGCGATAATGACTTTTTATATGTACTGTAAATTAATATTATAAGAAAAGATCTCATTTTCCTACGAACTAGGTCATGTTTTGTTTAATGACTTATTTATTTTTTATTATATATTTTCTTTGAGAGAACGCTCATAACTCACAAATTAAGCCTGCATTGGAAACGATAAATAGAAAGCTTTGTCTAACGGCAATATGAGAATTGGAAATTGCTTCACTGAAACTTACCAATTAAAATCACCATTTTATTTTTCATTTACATAAACATACACGAGTTTCCTTGTTCTCAAAAAATAAATAACCCACCGTTTGCTCTCGCTGTCACAAAGAAGGTCGTTAATTAAAACACTCGTACGCCATTTGTTACATTTTTGTCATTTATTTGCTTAAATGGAACAGAATCCGTTTCTATTAGCAAACGCTAAAGTTGATTTGCTTGTTTCCATTTTAATGAATGGGATCTGTTGGACAAACAAGGTTTAATAGCTTTTGTAACACAAAAGTACTAAGTGACATTTTAGAATGAAAAACCGACTTGAAGAGCAATTCAATGACGAATATATAAGACAAATTTGTACGCAATTGTACCTAATTTAATTAAAAATATGAAATACGATAAATGTGGATTGGTCCTTGAAAATATGTTTAATTTTTAGTCATAAATTATATTGGTACATTGTCGTGGAATATATTTTTCGATGGGCAATTTTGGCCTGGCAGTAAGTGTAACTTATTCTATATCGAGGTGTTTGGTTTCCGTCGTGTTTAACATATCATATTACTATTATCTCCAGATCTAAAATACTCATAAACAACAATTCTTACATAGAAAATTCATAAAAAATTTGCGTTGTGGCTTTAAAAAGTAAACTTATAAACAAATATAATTAATTACGACATCAATCCATACATTTTTCAAATAATCATACGGCGAGATCCGCCAACAAGTGAACATTATGCTCCTCTATAGAAGTGTGTCATATTAAAAGAAATGACTAATGAACATGTTTAAATGATATCTGTTTAGAGGAAAAATCAAATAGGACTATAGAGATTGTTACGTTTTATAATGTTAAAAAGCCCGCGGCTTTGATATGGCCACAGTTATGTGGCGGTTCACATCTAATAACGGCACTTTATGCTGCAAAGTTGTAAGCTTGAAGTTCATATGAGCCATGGGGCACTATTGTTCTAACTTTCCCCATAACACTGGTGTGAACAAAAATAGAGAGTTTTAATGAAGCAAAGCGAGTTTTCAAAATATGCCTGTAATAAAGGAACGTGGGGACATGAGTAGGGTTATAGTATATAGTTTTGAATTAACTAGAAACATTCCACCGAATCAGATTCTAGAATATTCCAAAAATTTAAATCAGGAACGTAGTCTGGCAGTGTACAAAGGAGTTCAACCAGCATCTTGTGGTCGGGGGCGGGCGGAGGTTATGGCGAACTTAAAACTTGCGAAATTGGGCCTTTGTCCGAACATTCAGGAATAATTGCGGACAACTCTATAGTGGTCACAGATAGTTTAGTACTGATTACGCTGTACCTAAGACTGTAATGAATTGTCTCTTTACATAAATCATAACTATTTAATATTTAGTTTTCTATACATTGAATTAAATGATAAGCTAGACGTTACGGTTGACCATGGTTTTTTCGAATTCAACTTGAACACCCTTTACTTAATTATCATCTAACAAAAGTATCTACGAATTTACAAAAAGGTCTTTAAATTTTGTTTTTTTTTTTTATGGTTTCTATTCATTCAACATTAAATATGGTATAAAGAAAAATAATTATTATAAACGTTAAACCTAAACATTTTATATACAAAATTGTAGAGCAAAACTGTTTTAATTTTACGAATCTTTTGTACAAATCCGTTGAGTATCTGAAATTTATTTAAAATAAAAAAATAGAATCATTTACAAAACCAATCTTCATTTTAAGCCAAAACATGAAACTATTTATCCAACGTAACATTCTAAATCCTTATAGGTTAAAAGACAATAAAAAAATTGCAATTCTATAAACGTATTTTTAATCATACATTAATTCAATAGTCCAAAATACAATACGAGATATTTAATGCAAACCGGGAATAAATCCTTTTTATATCATTACGATCGTAAACCATTTTCAAACAAAAACGGGTTTAATTGAAATTATGACGGTTTCGTAAAATATGGCGGACGAAAAAACTAATTACGCACGACCAGTGACAGTCGCGGATGCGAAACATCCATGATTTAGGAGCTGAATTGTGTTGTTCAATTACATGTATTTCATTGAATTATGTTTATCCAAACTAATACCATAACATATGAAAATGCGTCTGTAGTATCTTCGCCTGGGTTTATTGCTACGAAGGCTACGAACGCTTTGAACATGATGAACGCTACGAATATCAGCCGAAAATATATTCACAGTGGTTCGTTTTGTGCTCGATATACTAATCGTAAGAAATGTTTAAAAAGACATTTATAAAAACAAGATGAGTTTATCTCCAAGTTGCGTCGCCGTGAGACAGTCGTTTGAACTTTGGCTAAATGGCAGCCACTTATCTGATTGAACTAACTTTAGTCTAGATTACTCCAGAGACAAAGGTTGCCAGTTAGGAATATAAACTTTTTGAATATCTCTTCCGATTCTATTGCGGTAATTCTTTCGTTTTGTACTATATTTGAATGGTTGTAAATTAAAAAAAAATATGAAAAATATGAAGTTTTTTTTATATTTCACATTATGAAAATCTGGTAAATGTTTCGAGTCGAGATCTTTTATAATATTTACATTACTTCCCGGCGTTCTCTGTTTAGTGTTTACCATGAACATTGTTACATGTGATTAAAAATATTAATCTAAAAACTTAATTAATATTTGAATTATAATGCCTAAACTGTTTTATATTACAGATGCTCTGTGATGCTACAATAAATGGCGCCTTAGTCGCTTTTAATGAAAAATACTGTTTAAATCCTGTAACAATGTGTTTGGTGTTCTCTAACATGTCCTAAAGCAATTAAAACAATTCTTTCTAACAATAAATTAATTCTCTCAGTGGTCGAGGGCAGCGGCAAAGAACAACTCCAGTTGAGTGTGTTTTATTGAAATAAGTTTCCTCATAAAATTTAAATCATAATGATGAATAGAAATTTTTGGTATATATCTAATATATATAAATCTCCTGTCACGATGTTTGTCCGGGATGAACTCGGAAACTAGTGAACCGATTTTAGCGTTTTTTTTCTTTAAAATGAGTGCTATGCTCCAACTTAAGACTTAGGACAGTTTATTTATCAATTTATAGTAGCAATATTATTTTATTTGTATATTTGAGAGTCAAAATTATCCTTTAGCTCCAAACGATACTGACAGATGACAATATC
>JAOSYY010000015.1:190119-204328 GCA_025727935.1 Hebomoia glaucippe
TAAATTTTCATATCAATGAAAAATGTTCTGTAATTAGATCCACTGATTTCGCTTTTTGCGTGCTCCTTGAACCTTCAAGATAGATTTATCAATCGGCAAACGCTTTTTATAAAAAAAACTCGTACAAAACGACTCCACTCAGTACCGGCCCTAGCTGATTCAGACTGTTTTTTCTTGTTTTTTCTTGTATTTAAAAACTTAATTAAATCATGGTTCATCAAAGTTGTTGAAAAACTGAATGCTGAAAGGATTTTTGGGGACTGTTTATAAACAGAAGAGCCTAAATTGAATTAATCACACTCAAAAAATACATCCTCAAAGAACTAGGGTAGATATTCGCATATGTCTGTCGCTGCTAAAAAAATTACCAGAAACATATACTGGAAATATCTTTGCAACTTCAAACTCGTTGGAAAAAATCAAGTTTTTTATATACTGCAGTAAAAGGGAAAATTTTACTCGAGATTATAAAATGATAACACTAGTAGCATAATTGCGTTATTTTTATCTAATAAGAAAACAAACTAGACATCTGGAAAACAATAATTTACTTATATTAACGAAACCACACATATACAAATTGGATTAAATTAATATGTATGTAGGGGACTTCCCTCATGAACTAACAAATCAAATGCTGTTATTGTTATTAAAATTTGAATTACTAACAAAGTTAAAGGGACTACAAGACTAGACTAAAAAAAAACTTTTTGTGATAAGCAAGTTCTTTTGAAGGAATCATGATAGTGAAACCTTAGCAATTGAACGTCAACGTAATATAATATTGTCAATAATAATGTATTAATCCATTGCCTTTATTTTGGTAAACTTTTTCTATTTTAAATCCGTTTGAATTGTTTACTTCAAAATAATGAAATTTGTTTCTCCTTAATTAATAAACATTCATTTATAAGAGTGTGAGAATATAACCAGTTCGGTTCAAAAAACAAATTTACAAAAGTCTTTAAAACAGCGCAAACATTTTAAGCCAACGCTTCATTTTCCTTGTTCTAAAGCGGAAAACAAAAAATACCTTCACGAATTTCGGTATATTCACGGCACACAATAAAGCGCTGTAAAACTCACAAGCGCTTTAAGCTGTAATTCATTAAATCGGTACAAAATCTAGATCGGATTGGAGAATTTCACGAACAAGCATGTCCAATTAACATGGCTTTTATTTTTAATGGCTGAAGTTTCAGCTCTTTGAAAATAATGTTAAAGGCAACGTTGGAGTTGTATATATGTAGTTAAATGATACGATATTTTTTAAAACATCTACATTATTACGGCTTTATTATCTTATTATGTTCAAATATATGACATTACTTTCAACTACTAATTATAACGGGTATGGAAAATAATATAAGAGAACATACCTAATATATATAATAATATATATGCATTTTACCTAGTTTTGATTACGTAGTATGGAAAATATACGAGTAAATAGCTTTTTAAAATGTTTAAATAATACTATTTAAGAATCATGTTTTACAGGATCAATATGAAAACGTATTCATAAAACATTACCTTCATACTAAATTTTTGTCAAGTTATGAAAAATGTTCAATAAAATATTAGCAGCTGACGCTGAGGACGAGATCGCAAGGGATAATTCAAAATAACTACGAAGAGCTTAAATTTAGTCCCAAATCTCTCAATCTGGGCATCTCGTTAAAATCCCCGAAAAACGATGGCCACAGAATTTTCATGAAACATTTTTGTGTTAGGTTCGTAACACACTAGTGTAGTATGTTAATAGATTTTTATTAAATTCATTGTTTCAAATTTTCCACTTCTTAACAACAACAAAAAAGACAACAATCAGACATTTACAAAATTATCACATTAATACAAACTTAAGAAGTTAAACCAAAGCCTTAATACAAAATGATGTAATGGATCTCAATACTAATACCATCAGCACTTAATTATTAATCATTCTCTATAGTCCCAAAAAACCGTAAACTATTTACCTTAATCGCAACAATATCAAAAATAACTCATTGTACCGCAGGCTTTCATCTCATCAATAATCGAAATCGTCTTAACGTACTCCGGAGGTTTAGGGCGCTGTAGAGGGTCATTGAAATGTTATTAAATTTGGAGACAATCAAGAATTCCTCAGTAACAAGGAAGCTCCAGTGCGGTAGAAACTCGACAAATTGCGCCATTATGTGAACAGTTTTTTGCGAACGAATTAAAGAATTGAAATGTAACAGCTGAATTGCCATTTAAAATGCAGTGTTTTCAAATCTTACATCTTCCATTTTTATACTGATCTATATTCTTAAAGTACTTACTTTATTTTGATTTACCAATACCGGTATATAATAAAGCAACAATTTTTCAATAAAGAAATCAATTTAGCCTCAAACTAAGACACTTTATTTTAGCGTTCGGTTCAAGGTAAATTTTTATTCCGAAATGTGACGTAAAATGGAATTTAATTTTAATACTTGTCAAAACGATATTGGGCATATAAAGTATTAGCATTTTGATAAAGCTCCAGTATAGCTTCCGACTTAAGTTATATCTTGGGAAAGGGAAATAGATACCGTTTTTCATAGATTAAAAAATCTCGTTCAGATTTTCTATTACACTCAAAATAAGATAATACAAATCAACATACAATTATATTAAACAGAGCCGTGGGAGAGACTCGTCTTGTTTAGGACCAAAATATTCATCAAGATTGCAAACTTAATAATTATTTGAATAAGAATTTAATCTTCATCTTACCCAACAGCAAGATATCACAGTAGCAGCTCTACACACAAGCCGGGTCAGCAAACAAGCGGAACACGAACCGCTCAACCACAATACTAACCGAAAATCTTGAGTCTATTTCCCAACGCTTCGCTATCTCAATGCTTTTTAGCTTATCTTTAAACTGTAAATTTAGCATACTACATGATATGTCTTGTATATTTATAGTATATATAAATCTTAATTATAACAATAATGATCTGAGATACTTGTACCCATAAAGGTACATATAAAAAAGTTTTAAGGATATATGTAATGTCCTTTGGTTTACTTGAAATAATATTTAAAGTCATGCTTCTCATAGTATTTAAGTCAAACGCTTTTATGACTCAGTGGAGTACGTATTGGATTCAAGATGAAATGGTCCGAGTTTGAAGGCCTTAGAAAATCGATAAAAGATGGAAGAAGACGCTTAAAAGACATTAGAAGTTTGATAACTTACTTCTGTAAAGAAATTATGTAAAAGTCTGTAAGGAAACATATTGAATGAAACAGACACAAAATGTATTTGCTATATCATCCACGAAAGGGACACAGAAGAGATAAGTAATAGCATCTCATGATATAATCTAAAATTACAATGGATGTTGAAAAAACTTAGCACATCCGACGTTATATATTGTATATTTAACTATGTCTATAATAACTTTAAAAGTCCTAATCTTATAGAGTATTGATAAATATTTAAAGAGGGATTAATTTTTACTTTTCAATATTTGAAACTGATACGTGACGTATATACTTTATCTAGCTCTTCTCGCAGTGTGAGAAGAGCCTTATGTAAGTTAGGGTATGCATTGCAGTAATGTCTGAGTCAAAATGAGTAATAGTTTGTGTAACGGAACACCATGCCCCGAGCGGGAACAGCCCATGAAAATGCTACAATTTATTACTAACACAGCGTTTCTAGATTTTGTTACTCAAATTATTAGAGCTTAAAATAGGAATGTTGATAGGAATCTAAGAAACATGAAGAAAACAAAATCTAGATAGATATTAGAATACAATTATCATTAATGAATTTGTGCAAAGGTTTCATGGATTCGAAGTTATTTTTGTTTCTAATTGAATACGTTACAATTGATTTATAGATGCCAATTAAAATCTAAAACGAGGTAAATGAAGTTCCTTGAACAATGTATGTCTTTAAACTGCTTAAGTATGCAGAAGCCGTAACTCAATAGAATCATTAAGCCAGTGCTGAACACTAGATGGTGCTCATTAATATTCACATAAACACCAATCTAAGGCTGATCCCTGCTCGCCATATGATTGCCTCTAAGACAAGTGCCTCATGAATATGGAGGTGCTAACTTGCGGAGTGTTTACATGGTTTGCGTTACTGAAGCCAGTTGATTTAAGGGTTATTGACTAGAGCTGTGAATAGATTATTTATTCAAAACTTTGTTTCAGCAAATCTACTAAAAAGGTTATTAATAAAAAAAGTCATTAAATTTATTTAAATTCATTTAAATGTACTCTTCTGGTTCTTCATTAAAGAAAGATAAGTAAGCCGTGTTGCATGCACCCATATGATATTATATTGCCATCGAGATATTTTTTTTTAATTAGGACTGTTTTAAGTTTGAGATGTCTGTCTATATGTTTATCTGTCTGTGGCGTATACGAATGGGGCTTAATCGAATTGTTCTTGGCTATAATTTTTGTGTCGGAATTTTTTTACATCATTTAATTTTATCTAATATGTTTTTGTTAATAACTGTCAATAAATATATAACTGTCAGTAAATAAAGTTTTCTTTTCGAAACCAAAAAATCTAGTTTGCAGTTTAGTTGTCTACTGGCGCCAGTAGTATTATACAAATATCGAGTCAATACATCAAAGTAGCGCGACCGGTGATCAGTACCAGTAAGTGGTAGATTTAATGACGTTTACTACACAATTAATGTGTCTAGAACTCTAAGGGAATAATAATTATTACTAATGGCTACTGCGTGTGGCATATATTGAATACTTCAGAATATTTTATTGACTAAATAAAAATACCATTGAATACATGATAACGCGAGTAACATTTGTCCGAGTAAATGAAAAAAAAAGTAAAAATAGTCAAAATAAGGACTAAATCTGGGTGAATGAAATTTGCTACAATGATTTATAAATATTCAATTTTCCATTAAAAATTGTAATTCAATAGCTTCAATTATAAGTGTCTAAATATAATATAAAAAATGAAGTCAAGAGTAAAACACAAGCTGGTAACAATCAATCTTATTCGAAAAGTTGAATTAATGTAATCAAAGGAACCGCGAGCAAAGTTGTAAAGTGCGTATCTTTCTTGTTTATTTTCAACTGATTAAAATTAATAACCTCTGAAATGTCTGTGTTCAATAAACAAGTTTTGATTTAGGGATGCAGGAAGAATTTTAATTAAAATTGTGGTTTTCGATATAGATTACAATTTCAAGTTTTTTTATGTACTTGTGTTACTGTAAAACGGGAAATTTGGACATTCGGAGTTTACAATATGTCTTCGTTTCAGTATAAGGTTTACTCCAAGAGTTCTAAGTATCAGCACCAAAAAAAAGTATTGTCATTCTAATTCCAATACTTTTTTTGATGCTGATACTTTAAAGTAAGTTTAAAATACACTTTATTAATAAAATATACAAAAAAAATCTAAGTAGATGAGATCATTATAAAAATTTGTAGATTTTTGCAGTATCTAATATTTGCCCAAATAATATCACGCTGATGCTTGACAAATAACAAGAGATCAGGGGCTTGTCTCTGTAGACATATATTATATTGATTGTAACTGACCATCAATATTACGGATATTTGAGCCACAACGCATTAGTAACTGTGTACTAATGCGTTGTGGCTCAAATATCCGGTCAGTTACAATCAATATAATATAGAAATACTAATGCAACAGCCTGGTATAAATATACTGTGATCTTTGGGCGTTATACTGTTCTTAATTTAAAAATACATTAGAGCATCTACTCAGGTATAGATAATAAGTAGGTATGTAAAAAATAGCACTAAGAAATATAAAATTAATGAAATAAGAAGCAAGCTATATTCAATAGAATGTATTTACCATACAGACTTTTGGAATTTAATGAACAAACAATGACAAAATTAATTTATAAATTATCTCGGCGCATTCTGCTTTCCTATAAGCTCGAGAAATCCCCAAAACGTCGCGATTCAGATAAAAATAATGACTACAACGCGTTTTAATACAATTAAAACTAGTCTTCATTGGGTGGTATGTTGTCTTACTACAGTCTGTGAATAAATTCACATACGTGTGTACACTGCCTTACCTTGCCCTTCGGTTAAGATCGATTGACGCTCGCGGAAAATGAATAGTGTCTGTCTTCGACTTAGACGGCCCTATTTTGTTTCCAACTTAATTATATTGTTTTCTATGTATTACTGTATTCCAATTGAGTATTTGATAGTAAACTTGTATATAATAAATTACTATTATCATGTAAAATCGTTTATTGTTAATACAATTTTACTTATAACGCAAAAGTTGAGACATGGTTACAAACCATTGTAGCAATTTTATTTCCATTTAAGTGATAAGTATGTCATTTGTCATATTTTCCAATTCATTTTTTTTATTTTCTTCTTCAAAAAGAATATATTTTCGGAGATTTTAAATATATTTTGTACAAGAAAGACCTTCTACGTACAATAAAAAAGACCCGCATAAATCTGACAGCGGCTGGCAACTGTCTGAGAATAGGCTTCCAGTATTCGAGAGGTATTAACGCCTTCCCTCGCCTTCCGAAGTTAACGTTCACGGCGTATGGCCTCGGAACCAGCGAGTTAAATATAAAATTATTTGGAATAATAATAGTGTTCAGACCTGAAGCGTTATCTCTGATTCTTTCCGTAGTACTTCACAAAAACGTTCTATAATAGGATCATACTCATTTAATGATTAAATACTATTGTATAATATGCAACAAAAATATACTAAAAACAAGCAAACAGCCTCTGATATAAACCGCCAAATTTCTCAGTGGGATAAAAACTTTTCCAACCATGTTTACATAAGAATAAATATATAATTATGATTATAAATAAATTATATATTATATTCTGGAGCTAGTCATGTTCAATTAATTTACGAAATTTCAAATTAATATGATTTCAGAATTTATCATTTATCTACAAAACTAAAAATAAACTCTTTGTACTTTCTTTGTTTAAAAATCTTTTATGGCCCTGAATGTTGGGGGTGATTAGGTGGAAAAATAGTTAAGTTTGCTTTTATAGAGGTGACTGCGAAGATTTGGTCCAGTCTTCCTGCCGATGTTTAACTGGGATTTATTAAGCTTTGTCTTAAAGGGGCGTTGAGATCCGGCTTCAGTATATACGGTTCAAACACTTATAGAGAGAGGGCACATAATCGATATCTTTAATAATGACATATTTTATTATTAAGTGAAAACCTCATGGTTTTTGAAGACTGTGTTCTTTATGTTAATTGTTCTTTGAGTATATAGAATACATACCAACATTCTGTCAAAAATCATACATTAACTAAACATTTTTTCAATCGAAAATTGAATTTTAAGTTCGTATGTTGCATATAACACATACAGTGATACTAAAATTGATAAAACGCGGTTATCAATATTAGTGTGTTATCATTTGTCTGTGCAGCCAAGTTAATTATTCACGTGTTGAGTAATTAATCGACCCACAGACACTAATTGTTCCTGATTGCTTCCGACCATCGATTTGTGTTTACTAGTCACTTTGGTCAACTTCGATAATCATGATGCTGATATTATGGATTTTGATCACATCTGCAATAGACATATTATTGGGGGTCTTATGTGTAGAGCATTCATTAATCTACGATTAAATTTGACTGTTATATTTCACGTTGTGAACTCAAGTAGAGCCATTAAAATAAAAATTGTTATCTAAAGTTTGGAAAGGGAGGAAGAAGAAAACATGTCTGTTCCTAAATAAGAAATGTTTTGGAACAGATTCAGCTTTTAATAATTAAAGCTCTGAATTCTTCTGTTAGTTAAGTGCTCAAAATTGGGCAACAATAGTATAATCATTATTAAATATTTAAGAAAAATATAATGCTCGCATTTTAGTTTCCATATGCCATGGTACTTTAAATGTATATTTCAGTCCATTTTTAAAACTCAATAATTTGTAAGTGGAAATAAGCAAATGAGCACGATTTGCCAAAACTGTCTGCAAACTCTTAAGACTAAACTCTCAACTGCGTAAGTCAAAATCAAGAAGCCAATCAGCCAGTCGTTTATATACCAAAGGAAAGACGCTAGGAAGAAGGGCAAATTCAAATATTGACAGAGCTCTCAACGACAATGCGAATTGGAGCTCGCCCGACCAAAGCGAACGCCAGTATTTTCACAATAAACAGCGTATATTTGGTAGGGAAATTGCTGGGTTTATCTACTGTGTCGACTCTGCCAAGTGTCATATTTTTATGTTCTACCAATTTCACCGGTTTTTATATTATGTATTTGCTATTCTATTTTTGGATATCAAAATTGACATTTTTCTTAAATAAAATATTCAATTTCGATATTTCTCTATGATGTAGACTTGTCACAATACTAATGACGACGTTTTAATCTACTGAATCTCTGTATTATTTCTATTTAACAATATCATAAAACAATTAGATTAAAACAGCAAGAGATAACGCCGGCAGTAGCGTTGTAATTGAAATTAAACTCCGTTTTCTAGAGACAGTTAATCCCAGACAACACAATTTCTTCGAGAAAAAATTCTTAAAGAAAGGGATAGTTTCCCAAATCAATTTAGACCGGACTTACCCCTTATACAATTAAATTGCGGACTGACACAGCCATTAAGGATCCCTAAAACGGTTGAAATAGTCTGAGAACAATTTATTGGAAGTTCGTGAGTAGTGACGTCTCAGCTTCGTCCCCAACGCACCTGGTACAATCAGTCCCTTGTCAGATTGAGGCGGGTTATCTTTTGCACAAAATAAATACAAAAACAAGTTTTTTATGTGCGTTGATGATGTACGAGTACTAAAAATATTTATATTTAATTTTCTAATTCTTCACTTATGATTTTAAGAAACTCGATAATTACATGAATAAGTGAATGGTGATAAGTATGTATTGACTTTATAAACTATTTAAAAAACTAGTGAAATAAATAATGTCCATATATAACCACTGTCTACATTGGAATATATGGACTTTAATTATTATTTTTATTTGATTGTAATTATATTTCTATGTTTAAACACAACTTTCTCTAAAATCTAGCTCCAGTATAGAGAAATTAGTATCAGTGCTTATAACAAACAGCTTACCTAAAAAAATATTGAAACGGATACGACTCTTTAGTATTCAATCATTTTTGTATATTACATCTCAGCTTAACGAGTATAACGGTTTCATTTCTTAAGTACTTTTCTAAAAGAGTCTACTTTTAATCCACCAAAAATAGCCAGAATGTTTCCATAACCTACATATTTATTAAAACAAAATAAAAACGCTCGAACAATAATGTTTATTACAGTACACAAAAAATCTTCACGATATAATTTCGTAATAATTTGATCATACTTAGATCCTTCTAATATTGGGTTTGATGTAGTAATATTACACTTTACCGTTATTACTGCAGCCAGTTAACGTCTATCGTAACTCGAAATTAACTTGATAATCTAACATTAAACAAATTTATGGTCTATCAAAACTGAGTTGGACAATGCGTTGCGTGCTGCGTTGCCGTTATGTTGCCAACCGTTTAATTTTAACATAAAATTACTCGGGTGCAAATGATACCGACCGCATTGGAAGGTTAACTTTATAATCCATTTTTATTAGTATTATTTGAGTTGATTATTAGTAACAAATGTGTGTGTATTATTCTAATATAAAAATGAACAGTTGTTCGTTAGTCTCGCTAAACCTCGAGAACGGCTGGATTAATTTGGCTAATTTTGGTCTTGATATATTTGTGGAGGTCCAGGGAAGGTTTAAACGATGAACAAAATAGAAAAATTTAAAAAAAAATTAAAAACGACAATTTTATTTTTGCAAACAAACTGGTATTACTTGTCAAACATGGTGCTATGGGATATAATCTTTTTTTATTTTTTAGTCAAATTGAAAGTCTTTATATAATCTTGTAACGCAGACGTAGTGGCGAGATTCAGCTAGTAATATTATATATAAAAATCTAATACCATAATACAAGTATTAGTCAAACCGAATCTTAGTTCAAATGTCATTTTTAAATAGGAACATATTACCGTGTATAAACTGATTCTATAAGTTAAGTATAAGTTAAATTTGGAGGAAGTTGGAGCCGCCTTATAGTCGATTATTTATTGTATATTTATCTGTGGATTTGTGGTTTCTTCAAAGAGAATTTTTAGAGTGGTTTTGTACAATTACAGAAATAATAAGATGATTTAAGAAAGCATGTCTTTCAAAAAACGAGCGAAAAATCGACAAAGCTGATTAAGCTACTAATTTTAGTGTACTATTCTCAGCCAGGGTTAACAAATCTTAATATTTTTTCATCTTCTATCTAAAAGAAATTTAGATAATGTTCAACCAAACTCATTAAATAGTCGATAAATCATTTGAGCATTGTACAGCGAAGTGTCTGTTTAGAAGTGGCTCATTATCTTTCAAGTCGGGCGCGCTTACAAAGGTGCCTACGCACTCACGCGTAACTCTACCGATAATATAATTCTAACGCACTAACAGGACTCTTCCAAGATTTCCAATATACAAAGGAAAATGTACCTAAAAGACTGTAATTTAATTTTATTGATTATGTAAGTCATAATATGAGGATAATTTTAATGATATAATTAAACTTTTATAAATTTAGTTTACTCGCCTTGTCAGTATAATTTGTTTAAAAACTTTTTAAATTTATAAAGAGCTGAACGTTAAAGAAACTCCTTTCTTTATATTAAGTAATAAACGGAAGCATTTTTCTTATTCAACATTATTAAAATATTCTCCAAACAGTTGAATTTATTAACATCTCAAGCTGAAGTCCCAAAAATAGCTGAGGAGTACGACGATCTCCGCGAATAATAAATAGAATCCTGTAAAATGTCTGCGGATCAGCTCGGCATGAATATTAAACAATATAATAACAACGCTCATTATTGTGGACCGTTTAAAATAGGGAAAATTGGGCGCGTGACGATAATATTGATGGCGTGTATACGCACTGTGCAGACCGATATATGAAATACTAATACTGATATCCATTTATAATGATAATAGTTAAGTATGTAACTAATAAGATTAAAATTATTTTACTTTATTATTATAATTTCGTTTAGCTTTAATTTTAACACGTCATTTTTTTAAGTATATAAATATTTTTGTCTGTATCTTAACGTAGATACCTACGTATTAAACGTATAATTTTCAATATAAAAATTATATATTTTATTTACATTTAAATATGTCACAAAGTTTTTATTTCAATGTTATATACTTGGGAAATATATAAATAAAAGTAGCTCATTATATTTGGTAAAGAAGACATATTTTCAATATGACTGTTTGTTTTCAAATATCACAGTGAGTAAAAGAACTGAATCTTGTATTTCTTGTTAAGAAGTTGAATGAGTTTTTTCCCGCGTGCGCCGACACGAATGACAATTAACATCGGTCGCGAGCCGAATTCTCACTAGGCAGTAATGACAGTCAAATGGAATCGTATTGACAAAGAACTTTTTCTTATATAAAGAGTCTTTCCTCAAGTTTTATATAAAAACGTCAACAGAAAATCACAAGGGTCACATTATACAAATGATGATACTTCAGCCACATGACATGGTCAGGAATTAATGATCAATGAAATATTGGACTTTATCATTTATTTCAGATCAAAACTTAAGAATTTTCCACTAAAGTCAAAACACGTGCATTGCCCCACTTCGGCACTCATGACCTACTCATTCTTTGGAAAATGAATTGGCAGGCGAATAACATCTTTATATAGAAAATATAAAATTATTATAAAATTTGTTATTTCGTATCAATTTATGAATTTCCGAATGATTGAAATAAAAATAAATAAGGCCGGAAGTAAAACGTCACTAAAAATGATAAATGTTGCAGTATGAGTAAGGCCTTAAGATTGGCAACGCGTCTCCTAGATCTACTAAGAGGTGCCCATGGGCGACAGGATTCGCTTACTTGGTATGTAATGTGCATTCTCGTTAGCTTCGTATCGTATAAAAAAATTGAATGAAGTCATATAACTTATTATATGAAATAATACCTATAACGGCGTTGCAGAAATTCCAAATTTTGAAAATCGCTGATCGAAATCATATTGTCCTCATTATATCGGCAAAGGCATTTCTTTCTATTCATGTTCAACATGGCAGAAAATTGCATTACTGCTCGATACCAAAGCCTTTTGCAGAACAAAAATCGGACATGTATGAAAGGGTACAGTTGAGAAGGAAAATGTTGGCTTGTATTTTGTATTTTTTCGACAAAAAATACCCATTTAGATCCTTATTTCTCCTTATATTTTTAATACTCCACAACTGTTATCCCAAAATGAATTAAAAAATAATCCAATTTTGCTTTTCAACTCGATAATAGCTGGAACAAAATTTAGTCATTGGTTGTTTAGAATATGCTATTTATCTGTGAGTGTACATATAAGGAGTTCCAAAAGTGCAGCCGTCAGCCCTCCGCTCCGTATTAACGCTAACGAAGCGGAGGGTCCCGCGCAGGGGCCCCTCAGTCCAGCGAGCTGCAATAAGAGGATATACCCTTCGGCATTGGCGCAAGTCAAAAGACTTAACCGTAAAGTGAAAGTTTAGGTCAATATCAATTAATTTACGCAAACGCTTGGTGTCTAATCCAGTTTTATTTAAAGTAATTTTTATTGGACTAAAAATAATTTTTGAAAATATACCACGAAAAATAGTCTTTAAAGTTCCCAAACTTTTCTTATTACATAATGAAGATGTTTTTCAGATTTATTTCAGTATACAGATAAGAATACTTTAAAGTACATTCTTATTACGTGATTGTAGAAATAGGTCTTCAAACCTTTTTTAACTTTAAGTGTCGATTTGTATTACTTTATAATAAGAAACTGAGAAATCGAATTAATTATTGTTGCAATAAAGAAAAATTTAGAAAACTATTTAATTCTAGAAAACACAGTGTGGTCAGTTACCTCAGCAAAAATATTAAACCTTAGAATAGATTATTCGAGTATTCGGTTAAATTTTAATTTGGGCTTACAAAGAAAAAGTCGAAAACTGACCCCTTGAACCACAGTCTACACAGGAGTTCGCTCCATCTCCTCAATTACACCGTAAAATAAAAGAGGAAATTGCATTAAATTATAAGTCGACGAGCAATCACGTTTTGTTTCCAACTGGATTTAACGGCTTGAATAAATCCCGACGCTTAATTAGTGAAAATTTAAAGATGGCGGACGTCAGCTGACGTCACGGGTGACGTGACTTGAACTTAAACTAGAAATTTGATGATGTCATCTCATTTATCACTTGACAGAGCCTTCTTGTCAACGGCTCGTTGGTTGAATCATAACTGAATTTACAAGGGGTGATTGCAAATCTCAGCTGGTTTAACAAATTTATATTATATACCTATATAATAACGTTACAAGACTCTTCTATGAAAACATTTCAAATATACATATATTAATAGAATACGTTAATTTAGCTAACAAATATATTTTTGTGACATTCTCCTTCAAATATTAGAAAATTTATTGATCGAAGCTGTTATGCACATTATTGCTTCATGATTTTTTAGCTGTTGACGTTGTTCGTGGCAAAACGTTTCATAAGTTTTCGATCACTCTAAAATTACATGACTCGATTTATAAAAAGTATATAAAATATAATATCCTCGTAAGGAGCCAAGACTATCTACTTACACCATCAATCAAATTACACGAAATTATAAAATACCTTTTTGCACTCTGAATTGCTTATCTTTATCTACCTTGTTATTAAATGACTGAATTACTCATTAAACTAATAAAAAAAAGGTAGCCTTAAAATATACTTGTAAATTTAAGCCTCAAGTTATCTATGGCATGTCATCATAGCGACGGCCGCAAAGAATAAACTTTTCTCTACAAAATCTCTAGTTTTCAGAAGAGTGTTTTAGTGTAAAAATGTAAAAGTTATTACATTTTATTGTTAATACAAGAACAAAGTTACCTTCTTGTAATTGAAAACAATAGTGAATTTAAATTCTTTAATACACATATATTATTTTCGATCACATATATAAGGTCAAAAATAAGTTAGATCAGGCAAGCAAGTTGAGAATATAATAAACCGGGAGCTGATTGCAATCGATATAATATATAGTATTTAATAGTTAATAAGTTTAAATAAAAAACGCCTTGCAAATTAAATATACTCGTAAAAAGAACC
>JAOSYY010000015.1:216560-229740 GCA_025727935.1 Hebomoia glaucippe
ACATTACTTTTAAAACACGCTTTGACTCACATTTAAACCACATTGCTTTGCATTTTGCATTGCTTGTGTTATATATAGAAACCTAACCGATAAATCACAAAAGATGGTTTTAAATAAAAAATGGGCCATAAACAATATAACAAAGTGTTAAAATATTTCCTGAGATCAAGTACTTACAATAAAAAAATCAAGGAACTAGAAAAAATACAAATTCCAATGAAACTAAACGTAAGCTATATATTTTAACACATTTTAGTATTAATTTCTATTATAAGGCAATGGAGAATTCCAATATGAATTAAGGAGTAAAATAACTTCTAAAATTTAATTAGATAGTTACAAATGCACCTTTTGAAGTTTAGGTATGTTAATGTGAATGTTGGTAATTGAAATTAGATAGCATATTCATGAAAAGACGTGTTCATAAATTGTTTTAATGTTTCTTATATAATTAATATTATAAATAATGAGTAAAATCGCAAGACTCTTGTCGAACTTAGTTGTAAATTTTACTTTGCATGTTTAATAAGATGGGACACATTTCTACTGTATGACAGTATTACTAAATGTTTCTTACAAAACCATCGCTACAGAGTTCAGATACAATACAAAATTTGAACAATTGTTGAGGCCTACATCATCACATTGTTCCAAGAAACATGTTTAAATATTATGAGTCCGCGCGGCGTTAGCATTAACTGACAAAATATAAACAAAATAATCTACTCACAATGACCTCATAAAGCCTTAAAGGTTAGCTATAATCTAAGAGCTCATTATGTTCGTCACGTGGTGGGGACGTAAAATATTGTTCCAGCATATTGCGGGGTTAGGGGGTTGCAGGGGCGCAGGGTGAGGGGGTGCGGAGGAGTGTAATTAGTCGTGTAATAAATCTCCGTTTTCAATGTTTGTCGTTGACTGATGTCTGATTGTGGCTGTAGTGATTATTGGTATGTTGTATGGATGCTTAGATGACTGTAGGCGATAGATTGGCATTTGAGTAATTCCGTTGAGACCAATATTGATCTGTTAGTGTGAGACGTATGCATGTAACACATGTGTCTATGTAATATGAAGGAATGTTTATATTAACCAATTACTGGTTACGTAAAATATTATGGGTGGTAAAGAAAAATCACTACGGTAATGTTGGATTTCTTAACACATAAAAATTATGTATGTATTTTTTACTTTCATTTATTATATTATACGCATGGGAGGATCAATTGGATTTAGATTTTGCTTTTTCGAAAGGACACAAGCTTTGTAGGATATAGAGATTTTTACAACTAACCGGATGCTTATGGCATATAACCTGTGATTAGGCCATTAGAGTACTGTCTCTCCGGGCTTCTACCTTGAGATGAGCTGCTATAGATAGAAAGGCTGTTAAAGTGGAATACCTAAACTACTGGGCGAGTCAAAAATATAAGCTTCATTTCATATAAGCTTCTTTATCAGAATTATCTATAAATGGCAAACCATCATTAGAACATGTAAGCTTGCTGTGTCATGACTGTGATCTGCACACATACCTTACGCATACATTGGATATACCTCTAGTCACTAGTATAGAATCAAAAGTTGAAAATTAAAATATCTCGGTATAATTTTCAGGACAAAAACTTCATTAGGCCGTACAAAGAGGGGTCATTTTACTATTGTTCGAGTCCTTTGGGGTTTTTGCTTTGTTTTCAAAAGGTAGGATATTTTATACCGTATTTCAATGTCATATGGTTTAATTTTAAAATGTTTATATAATATCTACGGTTGTATGTTGTTTTCCTGTTTTATTATTATAATCGTTTGTTCATACATCTGCAATTCTTTGACGTACTGTGATGGACTCCCATAAGGTGTATTAAAATAGCCTGTTGGCTTTTGTGAATAATTAAAAAACATAGACAGATGCATTGACACTACTGTATGTGTATGTATTGTAATAGAGTAGAAATAACGATTAACGTTTAACATACATTGCTTTACTGTACTTCATAAAATTTTAGCCTATAACAAAAATATCTTAGACGATTTTTTAGATTTTGCTCTATAACGAAGGACTAATTAATGTATTCAACGATTTATAAATACATTTTATTTAATATTTTTCCGTGTCTTAATTATATCATGTATAATTTTTAAATCATAAATTGAAACGAAATTATGCTACAAACATACATACATAATCATACCCATTTCTCATGGAGGTAGCTAGAAACTACGGCTTTTCATTTGCTGGGAACGTAACAAACTCTTTGCGTTTCCTACACTCCTATACTTTATTTTAATGCAATTTAAAGAGTTTTTATGATATAAACTTATATTACATGGAATTTAATGAATTTAAAAAGCTAACTTCATCTTGATAGTAATTATTATTTCTCCATTGTATGCATTAATGCCTTTTAAATGGACTTTTTGAATTCATGCAATAGTCACTTGTACAATATTTCATTTTGATCTTGTCCAAACGTCCCCTCTGTAAATCCGTAGGCTTGGATCTTGAGAGATTTCTTCATATAAATGTAAATTCCCACTATGGGGGTGGAATTTAACCCAATGGAGCCAAAGCTACGTTCGATTCACAATATTTTTCCAAGGTTTTCTTGTATTTCCCAATATTAAACACACTTCTCTTAAAAAAAAAGTAGATCCTATAAGAAATACATTTTTAAATCTCAAGTAAATGTAAACGACTTATAAGTCGTTATGTTATCCATTTATAAATATGAAAATTAGAAAAGAAAATTAAGACTTTTTTATTTCATAGCTAAGCGGTAAATCGAGTCATTTGTTACTTATATGTAAAACAGGAACTTTATACTTTTGCAGGTTTATGTTAAATATATTTTAAAGTTATATAAAAAATTTTACAAGTTTAAGCTTATTGTCCTATCCGTAAAAACTCTTTACACCGCCCATTAAAACCTCAGATGAGTTAATGCTAAACCGATAATTTGATTTCCAAATATAATGTAATTAGTACTATTAAGTAAAATTAT
Source organism: Hebomoia glaucippe (assembly GCA_025727935.1). Taxonomy (NCBI): domain Eukaryota; kingdom Metazoa; phylum Arthropoda; class Insecta; order Lepidoptera; family Pieridae; genus Hebomoia; species Hebomoia glaucippe. The sequence continues at coordinate 219,563 of JAOSYY010000015.1, forward strand.
TACCTATAGCAATGTTGTAATTAAGAATTAACACCGATTGCTACAGCTGATTACATACACTACATTAATTCGCCTTTCTAGAAATCTCATGATATATTATTGAAGCTACTACCAACCCAACACCGGGTCCCGCTTCTGTATTATCTATGAGCTACGTAGACAATGTATTTCAATTTGTACAAACCGCGCCTTAGAACAGCCTTCTGTGAGAACAGGTCCAATTTGTTGATGTACGAAATAATTGATAAGATTTTAATTAAATTATGTCCACATAATGCACTTTTTTTTTCTTTATAAGCTAATATATAGTAAAATTTTGGAATCTTTACAATTTCAATTAGTTATGTTAATCATGAGTAAGGTAAAGGTCAAATTAGATAATGTAATGATGTTTGCACATAAGTTTCTTAAATTTCTTCGATTATGTCGTATTTACATTATTTTATAAACTTTACTGATGATTTTATCACGTTCCAATTTATACATAACCTTCAAGTAAATTAACCTTCTAAGTAACTAAGTAACGTTAACGTAACTAAGTAATTTTAGGAAGGCGAATTATAAAAGCGGCTTTTACATTTATGCAAAAAGGTTTAATACATAGTGTATAGTAATTATAATTTGTAAAATTGGCGATTAATCATAATTTTCAAATACATATACAAATACTAAAAGTAAAAATAAAAATAGAAATGCCTTCTCCAATTTTAGCAGCTTCATTTATTCACAACTTCGGTACATTCGTGATATGCTAATTTATTCCCTGAATAAATAATTCATTCGCGATACTATATCGCCAAGGCATCACAATTTCGTATGAAATATCTTATTCACTGAAATTTAATTTAAATTTAACAATAAACCCACTGAAAAAGAAAATTAGGTATATTTTATAAAACTTGTAATCATATTTTGCATAGCAATGAAATCGTTTTATAAGAAAAAAAATATTATAATACCTTTAAAAATTACTCTTATACGTGGGTTATTTTTGAACTATTGATTCTTGCAACTTATCCGATGAACCAATGACCCAGTAAAAAAGTAAATGCCGGCATTGTAGCTGTGATCCAAGATGGCGGACGAGGTGACACATTGGCTCGCGTTGGTATACGACATTGACAGAGCACGATGGTACGAGTAACTCATTTAACATGTTCGGATGTTTTTTGCCATAGTTAGTCTTTAACTTTCTTCAAAGTTACAAAAGTTTCAAAAATAATTAATACTAAAAAGGAAAATATTGTATTTTTATAAAAAAAAAAACAAGTGAAATTTGGAACCTTATAAATCATTCCTTCTTCTTGAATACAATTTTTACGATGAAATAAAATAACTGTAATGACACAGATTATTAAAATTGCGACTGTTGCGACATTTACAAGAATTATCCGTGAAAATATGACGAGTAGCTTAAATATCGCTTAGCGAGGCAGCTTTGTACCGTTCAATGAAAAATTCCGACAATCCGCGAAGCGGAACATTTCTCTAACAGACGTAAAAATACGACGCGAGAACGAAATAATTGTGGTGGAGGGACAAGCTGAAGTGGAGACTTGACGCAAGAGAGTTTTATGCAGAATGAGATGTATTATTTAACCATCTTGCTACGTTCACTTATTAATCGCAAGAATCTCATTGACGATAGCACGATTTTGGCGAAGTATTCAATTTAGTACAGAATTAAATAATTTATTTTCATTAAAAATTATAGATATTAAAAATTGATAAACTAATTACATTAAACCTCTTTATATTTAAATAAATTGAGAATACACTTTGTGTAATGGAAAAACAATACCAATAAAGGATAAGCCATCGATGAAAAACTTTTTCACATAATCAATTGTACTAATTTACTAAGCAATAAGATAGTAAAGTTTTTAAACTCATAAAGACCTTAATGGATGTTTAAAACGCTTCAGCTTATATTACAGACTGACCCCAAACACCGGATAAATTATCCGCTTTCTTGCTTTTGAATTATTGAAATAATCCGTTTGTATGGTGCGCAGTTAATGACCTTTCATAAATACCCAGCGCAATTTAGAAATGCAGGTAAAAACGTTGGCTCATTTCCTAATTTAATGAATGAATAAATTTTTGAAGATATTTTGTGAATTCTACTTTTGTCTATGGAGTTTGAGGGATGTATTTTATTATGAACTTGTATTTTGATTTGATTTCAATGTAAGATCCATAAGTTAAGAGGTGTATCTTGTTTTTGGCATAAAAAGTAGGATTTCACATTTGCACTTGCTACCTCCATAATGATATATATGATACAACGCTTCTAGACAAAGAAATCCCCAGACATCAAAACCAGAAACTTGTCCAAATACAAGTGCTCTTCCCGCGTTTGTCTACAAACAAGACATCTTAACAATGTGTAAAATATAACGCACATTAACCATGTCGTGGACAAATGTGAGACTGCTGTGGACGAAACTTGTCTCTAAATCGTAAATCATGTGGACCCCAATAAACATGAGTATAGATCGACGATTGGAATCGGAAATGGCGCGATACAAATGTTCGATTACGGTTGATTGTATTTGATATATCTTGTGTCAAAATTCCCGAGCTTTCCTATCGTGTTAAAATAGTTTCTGTGTTAGCCTGGATATTTCTTCGTATTTTTTGAAACGAGAATGAAAGACAGTTTACTGTGGCTTTCATCACATCAGCACATTAATTAATTTTATAATCATACTTTGATTTATTTATTTTGGTTTTCAAAATACGAAAATTTATAGAGATATGATAAAACGAGCAATATTGGACGATACTGCAACGATAGGAAATAGAGGTGTACGTGAACAATAAGTTTTCATACGCATATAAGTTCATTAGTTTACATTTGCTAACATAATCCTACAAAATACAGACACGAATTGTGTATACCGTTTCCAGAATAGCAACATATTGTAGCATGGATAGTAACTGTTAATTAACAAAATCTTTTATATCTTAATAAGAATATAAAAAATTATAACCGAGGTTGTAATTAAAAGATTAATTTATGTCAACTAAAATGTTATATACTCGTATAAGCACGGAATTCGTCTTTTCTTTTGCGAATAATAAACCTCCAGTAATGAAATGGTCATGAAGTCATACGCTAGCTGGATGCAGACAATTAATTCATTGAAGTCATTTGCGTGAGATGAGTGAGCGCTACAAATAAAATCTAGACAATTCAAAATGTACCAGATTCTTCACTCTAATAAAAACAAAACGTATTTAGTAGTTATTCAGCGTAACATAAACCTTGTAACCACAACATTCGTCTATGGCCACATTCGTAGACCCATAGAAGCCTCTAAATGAATTAGGACGGTGTAATTCGACCAAAACATGGCGGGTTATAAATGAGTCCGCAATCTAGCGGTGTCTAGGATTGCGACTCAGCACCGGCACAAAACCTATTACTTTGATGTCGACTAGTGACGTTAACTAATAACGATAAACTTGTCGATAATTTTAAAGAAATAATTATATTGTACCATTGTTCAAATGTAGGCCAGGCATGTTTTATATTCGGATACATAATTTATTAAATACCTAAATAACTAAAACCAATTAAGGAGTACCGTACACTACGATTTAATCAGTAAATTCAATTTCCAATAATAGTAATTTTCCGTACAAAAATCTGTTTGTATATCTTGACACTGGGAATAAATAAACATCAATTCCTACATTTTTAAGATTATTATAAAATATAGAACACTCCTTTAAAAATTAAATTAAGAACGAACGATCTAGGTACAGCACTAGCAAGGTGAAAAGCCCTTAGCCCAGTTGCACTGCACTATGCCTCTCGTCACGCCCTCAACATCTAATACTTTGCCAAGTAACCACGAGGGCCACTTTATCCTGGATACCATACAAGGTCCTCAACGACCAGGATAAGCAGACCCTGGCTAGTTCTACGCTTTAAATTTTACACCTTTACAGCACTCTCGTTATGGACTGTAAAAGTGGTGTACCAATAAAATTATATTACTACAAGTAGCTTCACTATTATGTAATTAATTATCTCATTACAGTATTAAATTCTGTTTTAGTTGCCCGAAGTGGATGTTCCATAAATACTTGGCCTCTTGGTATAAGGGCTGTTTATTGTTTATACTGCTTTCATGAAGAGATATTAACTTCACTCGTAAATTCAAGTCGTAATATGTATAACAAGTAACAATGATAACGTTATACATGTGTCAGGGGAGTTACATTTTAGTCGTTTATATACAAATATACTAAATAGTATATTACCTCAATATAAATTCATATCCTTTAGAGATTAATACAACAAATGTTTAAAGTAAAAATATAGGTTTTCGTTATATAATTTTGACTACAAATACTTAATTTCTTTAATTACAATAACTTAATTCAAATTTAATAAACTATAAATCTTATTTACACAATATTTTAAGTCAGATGCTCTGCTCCTATAAAAATCCAACTGATTACTATAAAATAACGTTTGACTCACCCGCTTATTATCTCGAAACTTTAGCCAGCCACTGATGACACTGTTATCCACTTCACAAAAATCTTCATCCACCTCCCTTCTCAAAGGCAGCGGAGATCCACCAGGACTCTCCAGCTCCCTTCTCCTCATAACCGGGGTACATTGCTGCGACAGCCTTCCCTCATTGACAGCATCACTTCGTCTTCCCAATACTGGTGTGTTATGGCCCGAAACACCACCCAATATTCCCCGTCTATGTAAAAAAGGGCTGTCCCATTGTTTCTTCTTACATTCAGAATGAAGACATAGAGCGTCGAAGTTAGCTAACTCAACTGAGACTCGCGTTTGGAGTCCACTTGGATGAGTTGTGAGAATAGTCTGTTTTGCTATACTACAATGGTGATGCTCTTCACGTCTTTCCATTTTGTGATCAGTTCACATGGGGATGGTCCATCATCTGAAAAGATAATCCAAAGCTATAAAAGAAGTTTTTGAACAAAAAATGGATATTCATGTAAATAAAATGGATGATTATATTTGTTAAAAATACATATAGGAACGTGGTACTAATAACAAAAACATATTATATAAACTCTCTGTCTGTCTGTTGATCGGTCCTGATACTCGGGGCACCGCTAGTATATGACATATCTAAATTACAAATTATAATGGAATTAATTGAAAATATTGAATATATATTAAGATTAATAATTTTATAAGCATATTCTTTCAGAAATTGTAACGTGTGAACCCTAGAACACATAAGACATTATATATCAACTAACTTTAACTAAAATTACTGTTTAAAGGGATTTTAAAGACGATTTTAACTAATAAACGATGCAATCAACGTCGACGCCTTTACAATGAGTTCTCATTATGCATCTAAGTCAATTTGATTTCAAATCACGGACTCTATAGGGTTAAATAATTTCATTAAGCTCAACAGAAGCTTTTTAACAGCAATTAGAGACGCGGATGGACTGTATAGCGTATGCCCGTCTCTGTTACGCCCTTGTTTAATATCTGTTTTATACAGATAAGTATTCTATCATCTATAAATATTTTAATTTTTAACCAATTCCACACATATCTGGTCTATCCAATAATATAAAAAGTCTTATATTTTGATGTTATAAATTATATACTATCGGCAAACCCAACTTCGTCAAGTTCGGGTTAAGGATTATCCTGTCTTAACTTATTTCAAAATTATTATATTTTTTAGGTTTTTGAACAATTAACTTTTCGATCATTAGTAAATTAATTATCTGCAACCGAATAGCAACCTTAATTCACTTCAGAAACATTCTAAATTTTACCTTGATCAGAAACTAGCACACGTACATATTTATAACCGATACAAACCGAGTGGGAATCGAACACGAGACTTCAATACTGCATAAGTTATATGAGTAGATAAAAGAGTACTTTCAAATCTAACTCTGATTAGTTAAGTCGTGTCAATTTAGAAGAGCCTTAACCCGTTAAAAATATTTAAATACATCCCTGCTTATAAATTCGGAACACGGTTTATATTCGCGGGGCCATAGATCGTCGGTCATTCGTTAGGGAGCGGCTTAATCTTAGAAATGACCGTGGAATGTAATTTTGAAATTCTCGAAAATTATTATGTTCGGTGATGAATTTAGGAGTTTTAAAGCATTCTAAATGCTTCAATAACAAAAGACCAAAGTTGGAATATACTTTATACGATTTTATTACTTTCTCGCATAGACGTCGTACAATTAAATTTGAGAATCGTATACTTATTATAATAAATCTGAAACCATAAAAGGAATGTTCCTTTCCAAACTTCCACACTATATCTATGAATTTTGAGGGATCAATTATATTTTTACAATAAAAATTACCAGTTTTAACAATAACTTATTAAAGATATAAAAAAGTAAAACTGTAAAAAAAACAAGTTTATAGAAATATTCCGCAGAATATTTAAGATATTAACAATTTTTTTCTAATTATTACTTAGAAATTGTCTTTAAAACTTTTGGTTAATAAGTCCGCGTTGCATAGTTTTGTACATAAGCAATAAAAACTAAACCGAATGTACTTTATAATAAGACACAGTATACACTGTTACATTTAAATACTAAACAAATATCCACGAATGACGGAATAAAAGCGGTAATTACGGGAATTGTCAGGGTAATGACACTTAGTAATAGCTGCTGTCGTATTCTCGTTCACTGTGGGCAAAGTGCATTTACAATGAAACTTCATGTTTGACATAAACTTAAAAATAAATTCGACTTGAAGTTAAAATTCTTTCCTAATAGTTTTTCAACTTCAACCCTATTGTAAGAAAATATAAATACCAAGATTTTCTTTTACTACAGATATTTTTAATATTTAAATCAATATCTCTCGTTTTGAAGACCAAATGGTTTAAATTATTTTAAAAATTGTGCGTTTACTATTTCAAGAACCTTATTTAAACCACAGCCCTATTATTGAAAAAAATGAAAATACCTTTTATAACTCCAAATCGTAAAAGATATTTCTGTAAAAATAAATCTTAATCTTTGTATCTAAAAAATATTTATAATGAAAAATCTTGGTATTAATAAATCATTTTTATCGCAAATTCAGCAAAGTAATTGCGCGAGGAACATCATAATTCTAACTGCTTCAGCGCATAATAGCTGTTCACCGTCAGACAAACTGACAAACAGGCAATCCACCCGCATTATGGTATACATTATTCATGAGTTGTCCACTGATAGCCTTCAGGCAATTGTGCTAAATTGCCATCTCATACGCAGAATATATAGTAATCACCTTATGTTTGTTCTCACCTTAATATTGTTTATTTCTTAAAATAGTCATAAAAAATCTTGCTATAGCCCATGACATCATCATCAGAGGAAATTATCATAACAGTTTTGTCATTTAAATGACATATATTGTTAAATTTTGTACCGCAGTTATTAAAAATTGGTGAAAATTATCTCCAGAACCTATTAAACTGTTTGTTTCGAAGCAAATCACAGAAAGGCGTGTTAAAACATTAAGACATAGTTGATATGTGTCTTTATTTATGTTAGTTCTCTTAAATATACCTATTCTATACACGAGTATTTGATTAGTTATAATTTTTATAATAATTTAGCCTAACATATTAAACTTCAATTAAACACAAATATTCAAGAGTAAAGCTGTGAGTATTTAAATGCATTTATGTGAAGTGTATAGAACTAGTGCCGGAGCTACGGAATCAATTACTTCGAACGTAATTGTACGAACACACGTACACTGCGGACCTATTTTCTTGAAAACACAAACCCAAAAATACTGCATTCCAAGAAGGACCATAGAGGGAAATTGGTCATCGATTAGACATACAACTATATATAAAACTTCGTAGGATTTATACAAAATATATTTTGATAGTATCACATTGTCCATATTAAACAATGTAATGTGTAAAAATAAAATATAATTTAAATAACTTTAAATTACCCAACTACTAAATGATTCAAAAATAATTCATATTTCATAACTTTAGATTCCGAAATCACCATAATATACTGAAACTAGAAGTATTATGGTTTATTTTACAAACAATCTATCTAATTATATGTTAGTAAATAAAAACAATAAATATTTCCGAAACATCGGAAGTCAAAAAAGTTACGAAAGCTCGTAAAAAGCACAGTACAATTAGGTAAAACTAAAATTTAATGTCCTAATGAAAGCCACAGGTTTGCTTATTCCTTGTATCCCATTTAAAATGTCATCTGGCTTGTAATTTATTATCATTGAATATTCTATCTAATAAAAAAGTAATGTATACAACTCCGTACGTATCATTCTGTTGCAAATAAAGCAAGTGTGATGAAAATTCGCACCACATCAGAGTGGATTGCAATGTAATCGGATACAGTAAATTCGATATTTACGTATATCGATATCTATAGAGAGTTAATTGAGCCCGACTGTCGTTTTGTTTTTGCATTGCCGATATTAACTTATAATATTCGAGCACAATTGTTTTTATTCATAATTGTTTATTCAAAAGGACTTGTGAATTTCAGTTCTCAGTTTTTTTGAAAACTGTTTAAACTTTATTTTGTGTTGTTTTGTCGTTATAATTTTAAAATACAATTAACTTTTTGCGATTGACTCTTAAATACTAACCGTCGTTATCAGAGTTAAACATTAAGAGCAAATCACATAAAACATACCAATATTTAGTATCAATAAATTAAACCCCAACACTGGGAATATTTTAAGTATATCAAAACGGTTTAAAAAATCAATAAAATTAGTGAAATGGTCACTGTAACATTTACGAGATCATTTAAACAAGCCATAATAATAATTTTAAGTTTACTACAAGACTCTCCCGAAGGAGGGTTAAACTACCGGTTGCCGCTAGAGACTTGTACAAGAAAGTAATAAATATCCAAATACTTTTATAGTAATATGAAAATAATATGGTTTTACAAAAAGGACAAGCTTATGAATATTTTAACGAATTTCATGAATATTGATAATTTAAGTAAAATTATTAGACCTTCACAGTTACTTGAAAAGTATTCCATCTTTAAATTGTACTGGCGACTGTAATAAAGAAATCCTAATTAAATAACTTCAACGTATAAATTATAATGTAAATGTTAAAGATCTCGAATATATATACTTATATAAGTAAATAATGGATCTCCATATTTGGTATTGGTAGCCTCAGCTGTACGCAGTCTTGGCAGTTGGCAAGTTAAACCGGCTTACGTGTTTCAGCATTGTTCAGATATCGACAAAGTGCTTTGCAACAGTTTACAGAGCTGCGTACTTTGAGCGTCTGTTTAGAATCTATAAGCTGTTTTGATTTGTATGTTAGTACATCTCTCTACTGCGGTCGTGCGGTCGTAAAGAGAAATAAGCTTTTACAATGCATTCTCCTGAAAGTTTCATGTGGCTTACACTTTGGTGTTGCGTTATTTTAAAAAGTTACTTAACTTAAAAATAAAACTATTAATACAATTACGTTTTAATTTAGTCATTATTATTAACAATAATTTTTATTATACCAAAAAAATGGTAGCGTTTTATTTCTTTAACAATAATTACGCAGGTACTGCCTTCAATCGACGTATTAGAAAAAAAATCAGCAATCTCTTTTCAATGACTAGATATAAAAACATAAATACCTCAGTGTGATTATACTTTGTATTGTAAGACAGGATAGACTCGTAGCAGTAAAGACACGGCTCAATTTACTATGATATTGTACGAGGTGATTAGAATTTATTAAGAGTAGATCTTTTTAATACATTTTTATTAGTTTGAGTGGTAACTGTTCAAATCATTCGATTGTAATTTTGGAAATGGTTTTTGAGGCATAAAAAGTTCTTGTCTTGAAGAAAGTTCTTCTTTTGATTATATTTTAGAGCGATTGGACAAATAAGTGTGGCCCACGCGCGGGTGAAGCACAATTGTGGGCACTGGTCCTATGTCCCGCCTACAGAACGTGGATCGTTGTCGGCTCATTGAATCACAACACAACTATTATTTTACGAGCAATTGGACATTGTATTTATTCCGCTATTCGATAAGAATTTATAGAGGAAAATATAAAGAAATTTTGTTAAATAAAAGTATATTTGTACTTGGTGTTTGTATTCGGATGCTAACACGGATAATTAAACTTAATATTACACACTTAACGTTACAATAG
>JAOSYY010000015.1:237047-249475 GCA_025727935.1 Hebomoia glaucippe
AATCAGCCGCCTACCCTCCGGTTACGGCGAGTAACATGAATCGGCCGCCTACCCTCTTGCTACGGCGCGTAACAATTCAGTTTCTTGACAATATAAGTTTTTAAAACATATCGTCTTTACTAATGTAATACAATAAAGTTTAAATAATTGAACAAGTAAAATAGTTTATTTTATTGTAAATTATTAATATTAAGTTTTATTTTAAGGCGTATTATAATTCAGATATCCTAATTAATCCTTCAGGCTTGTTGGAAATATTTTTGAAGCCCCTTTTTCAAAAGTTCTAAAGTAATAAATCTTCGGAAAGCTTTTTGTTAATCGTCGCCGGAAATTATATCTGCTGACTACAATATTTGATAATTTCTAAATAATGTCTATACCTCTGACAAATGATTACATTATTCGCTAACCTTGTGTGCAATAAGAATACTCGTCAATAACCACAAGTTTTTATCAAAAACTGTACATATTCTATCCTTGTGATGAATCGCACGCCAATAGCAGTTAACTGCGTCATTATACGCGTGCGAGTTGCAAACGCGGCTGACAGATAAATGTGACCCATCTTCACCTTATCTTTTCAATTACTGCCCCTTGTCTGTGGACGTGCGATCGAAGGTAACCGTTGACTGAAGCTGTAATAGTATCTAAATAATGTATAAGGAAAAGATAAAATGAATCAACAAAAAGAAAATTAAATTGTTGTTAATAAACCCAGCTGGAATTTTGATACTATACCGATGAGAAATCAGAATATTATAGATAAAAACAGAAAAATCTTATTTAATAAAAAATGATCTACTTGTAACTTTGTTACTGTTAAAAAAAGCTTGTTTAATTTTATATACTTTTAAACTATATTTCGAATAAAAATATTCAATCCCCAAGAGAATGATATAATAAGAAGTATTCCTTCTGGTTAAAGTTAACCGTGCTGCAAGCTAGTTCAAAATTAACTTTAAACTTCCTAACCAGAATGTATGCCATGGGTTAAATGCGTATTTAAGAATTTTTGTTAACTTTAGAATGGAGTGGAAATAGTTTCACACGCTCTAACTTGAAATTGCTTTTGAAAATTGTACATTATACAGATAATTTTTATATATATTCTTATTCGTATAACGTGCTTAGACTTACTTGTAGCATCTTTGAACGAAAACAAAATTGTTAATATGCTATAATTATTTCATTATATTTAAACCGTCTCATATTCGTCTGCCAAAATAAGCCGAAAATTCTGGTAGATAGAAAATAATCTTCTCTCATGATTCTGAAATACTGGTACAGGAAATACAATTTCTGGCAATCGCAGCATAATCTATAATCACCCAGGTTTATAATTAAAGGCCAAAATTTGATATTCCTAGTTCGTACATTTGGTAACATGGGAATTATTTATCGCGATTTTGCGCTAGAACTCGTCAGGGCACGAGTGTTGATTGAGTTCAACGAAATAGAATATTGATTGCCGCAAAGTTTTACTAGGTATGAGGGGTTTTTATGATGAAAAGATAGATAGGTAATCTAATATAAATTATATCTACACGTAGTATAAAAGCACTTTGTCAACACAGGAAGAAACAGATATTTCTTAAAATTGGCGGACTTTTGCTTCAGTAAATTTTCTGATCCCCTAGTGAGACGTCGTACAGACATTTTTATAGGTCTGTTTCAATGATATTTTACAGGCTATCAGTTTTATCAGCATTCCGTGTCTAACTAAATTGAGACATCGTTTTTCCTCGGTCTTAAACCCCTGCATGTCTAGTAATAATTATTATGCAAATACCAGGATAAAAGTGACTAGATATCACATCTTATTGGCACACAAATGAAATTGGAAACCGCAATCGCCTATGTTTTAGTAAGTGGTAAGTGATCGAAATCTTACCATAGGTTACTTATTGGGATTCGAACTTAGTTTGTAACATAAGCTTGTTGGTGAAACTTATTTAACGTACCTATAAGTAGTGAAAATATCAATTAACAAAGCTGTTAACTTCTTCGCTTGTTCCAATTTCTTGTACGAACTGAACAGTTCTTTCTTCATTCCGAAATTGTAATTCGGTTTGCTTAGAAACAATATCAGACGTTTTAGAAGTGTATCTTACTTATATTACGTAACTTTGTATAACACCACGCGTTTTGATAGGATTTTGAAATAGTTTTAATTTTATGTTTTAATATCACTAATCACAATTGCGTCTTTGAATCAGTCAGTTCATAATTTCTTCCGAATACTGGAAATACAAAAAAAGAAAATAAGACCTTAAGGTTGGCAACGCGTCTTCTAGATCTACTGATTTTGGAGGTGTCCATGGGCGACAGAAATCGCTTAATAATATGTAAGTGAACTGTATGCTTGTTTGCCTTCCGATCGCATAAAAAAAAATTATAGCATACATTTTTTTAAATAATATTATTAGAATTTTAGACTACGACTCTTGAATAATTAACAAAAATGTGCTTCTTTAACGTGAAGTGAATCTATAACCGTTTTTCTATAGATATTGATGGGAAGTTTGCTCACTTTCTTTGATCAATAAAGGGACCAGCATGCCACGCTTCGCTGACTGATTGCGAAGTAAACACAAGTTTAACCAATCTGCTAACTGCCGGTATCCATCGGAACTTCTTTATATAGGAAACTAGAGTTCAAGATTTGTTTTATACAGGCTGAAGGGTCCTGAACATTTTTTATGTCCGAGATCAGAGAAGAGTGAGAGGCGAACTTTTCTTGGTTTACCAACGACTTATTATTAATTTCTATCTTAAACATTTGTAAACGCATATACTCAAATCGAAACATCACTTTACGGCCTTTGTATGCGAAATGGCCAGAGCCATATAACAGAATTCATTATTCCCTTAACTAATTAAATGCTCAAAAATAACTATACCTACATTTGCACAAATCAAAGAACAGTGACTATAATTGTACGGTCTATCTGTTATATCACAGTAACAGCTTTTTTATTTGTTATTTATAAGAGATTCAGATTGTTTATCTGTAGGCCTATCTATTACGGAACAGCTGAACCGTTTTCGACCAAACTTTCATTAGCAGATTATTTAATTAAATATGAAAAATAGTTGGAGAAAGAAATGTATTCGCCAACTCTTAAATATCTTGATTCCCAAAATATGTAAGTAACTTTGAATTTAGCCTTAAAATTTCTAAAGGTAGCCTTCAATAGTTTACCGCAATAAAGTAATTAACGGAAGATAAGTCTTTGCGAAGGGTCTAAACTCAAGGTGATAAAACTGACGGGCTCTTAGTAAGTTATCAAGTGACAAGTGACAAGTTGTTATCGTCATCTCAATTTACATTCATTTTGAGTAGTTGGAAGTAAGGCATAAGCGGTAGCGATGACCTTCACTTCTTAAGATAGAATATCTTATACCTTATAATAATTGGTTCCAAATATTATATACTCATATATGTTTTATTGCACAGTACAATACCTCTTTATTTAGTCATATACTATATCGATAAGTGATATAATTAATATGAGTAAATTTGATAATGATTGGCAACGTTTCATTAATTTATTTCATGTATTTTTTAAATTAATTTTAATAATAAATATTGTTTTATATACAACTTAATATTTTATTTTTGTAACTTTATGATATAATTCTTAGTTTTAAAGTAACCGGAAAAATGTTATCGTACATAATTAATTGCATATTGTCATAACGGAAGTCAGTAGCATTTTTTAGGTTTGAATGATATCAGTAGTAGGAGCTTTCTTCTTGAACCATAAAATGTCAAATGTGATCGTGAAGTAAAGCGTCGAATTTTAATGTAACTTCAAAGAAAATTCAGTAGCTGTGTCGTATTTTAATCATAACACTATTACGTGAAACTATTATGAACATACTTTGATTAGTTTGAGATATTTTTATAAGAATAAAATATAAATAAGAATAATATAAATAAAATAAAATATGAATAAGATGTGTATAATAAATTTAAGAAAGAATGAGTTTTGTATGTATGTGAAGCTATGTGAGACACTACATTTTTACCTTGCAGTGTTGCGCCATTCTACGCCACGTAATCCCAGTACATTTGGCAGCAGTGGAGACTCGGGAATCTCTTTGTTCAACCTGACCGATGTTGGCGCAAATTATATTTAAGTATTATTAGAAGCTTAGAAAAATTAACAGTATTTTTTTTAATCTACTCCTTCTATGTGCATATTTATGCGTTATTTCACAATTTTCAATAATGATTTAGTTTTCCTTATATTTTCTACAAATCCCAATGATGTTTCCCAGTTTACTGCCAAAATTTAATTTACCTGTTGTGTTTACTATAGTGTTGTAATAATGCAACTCTCTATGCTATACCAAAATAAATTAAATATTCATTATCATTATCTTAACCTGACCTTTTGACATACAGCAATACATTGATTAACTCCAAATTTATCGCATAATATTATCAACACATACCAATTTTGTTTGGTTGTTTGTCTGTTGACATACCGACTATGCTTCGTCAACATGCCACTTGATATTTTGATTAATAGCTGAACCACTGGGTTCCATGTCCATAATATTATAAATATTATGTATCTGTTTTACATACAAATAAGAACCTGGGTATACAAGCATCGTAAAAGTTATGTTACAAAATAACTGAATCTATAACACAGATTCAAAATAAGACAGTATTTAGCTAAAAAACGGATATGAAAAAACCGTAACCACATTCCATTAGGCCATATGGATTAAAAATAAAATTATTCTCTTTTTAATGCACATGATAACATACACGGTACTTAGAAACACAAATTATAAAAATTTTGCCTGGCTATCAACTTGTTAAGAATTATCACCAAAATGGCTAGACCGTTTTTAACGGGACTTTCACGAGCAAATAACGTAATAAGGAATACCTATGACTACTTTTATTTTATGAACACCATCATCAATATCATTGTTAATTCTACAAATACTGTGTGTGAATGTAGTTGCCATGAACTACTGTTTATTAATATTAAAGCATTTAGCTTACAGAACTTCGTACATAGCTATTTCAATGATTAAACGGTGGGAGGAATATCGAAATTCCGCCTGAGTCACGAACTAGCATTCGCAGATTAAGTTAAGACGCGTTAAATGCATTTTGGCTTCAGTATATGAAAATCATACGTTGAAAGAAACATATTTTCACAGCACATCTTCAACTGAGTTATATTTAATACCAGCACTTTCTCGCGGTCTCACCCGTGTTACATTGTTGTATATAATAATCATAATTATGTAATAACAGTAAATAATAACAATTATATTGCATTTATAATTAACACAATTTTTAGTTACACGGTACATACAAAATATTTTAAACCGTAGTAATTATTATATGAAATAAATTTGATGTTGTTATATTCTATTAGACCTCTACGATACTCATAAAGTAAATATAACAATACCGCATTACATTTTTCGTATGCCTTGTAAAGTCCAATACAATGAACGAGTATAAACAAAGTTAACAATTAGACAAAAAATATCGCAGCTCAAAAAACAATTTCAAATTTCGTCCACATCACATACGTTAAAACCACGCACGACAAGTTTCAACTACTGTCAATTGAATAAAAAACAATCGAACAGAGGTCATCCAGTTTTGCTCAGTTGGAATATTGACGGTGCTCGATATGCAACTCGGAACTCGATTGTGAATTTTAAAGAAAGGAAAAATCTAAAATAAATCACTTGAAACTAGGTAGATAATAGTTTTAACAGACTAAGCCACAATAAGGGGTTAAGCTTTTAGCGATCCATAGAAGTAATTAACAATATTTATAGTAAACATAGAACGGAAGTTAATCGACCGATTTCGATTAGGTGTTAATGGATTGTGGTACGGGTAACAATCATTTTAAATCAATTTTCCGTATCTTCTCAGATACAAAACAAATATTTCTTTATTTAAATAGCAAAATATGAGATGTTTCTACCATAAATCTAAATTTATAATTTGTTGTGAGTTTTAATTATACAATTTTCCATTGTACTTTGTTGCTCCATAACTAGGTTGTAACTTTGAGATTACCGATAGTATGTTTTTAAAAATTGATCACTTGTATATACTTATAGAAGTGTCTTTTGTTGCAGAATCATAAAAATTAAAATGTTCCAGCAGCCGCAAGAGAAGCCGGTAATTCATTGTGATAAAAAATATGATATGTTTTAGAAGCAGAAGAAATAATATCTCTAAGATAAATGGTCATTCTAAGAACAAATGAAACATCTAATTAACCGTCACCCGCATAAATTGTACGGTGAAATGAAAAATTGTACCGCGGTCCAACCGACCGACCGAAGACAAAAAACCGTACGCGATTTCACTGAAATTAAGCGTGGACATTACTCATTCCTATGCGTTTTTTGTTTACTCTACCCGTAAACGGGTTATTGTTTTTTATTAGGGTTTAAGGAAAATAAATCGTGGGACAGGGAAGGGTTAACGCGGCATTGTTCGGGCTGTTGAACTAAACTTTCATTCGTTAACAGCTTATAAAACAAATACTTTTAATCCAAAAATCTACATCTATGTCTCTACATAGATACTCTTGTCGTAGCTTAAGTTTTTATAAAGGTCAATATATATTCACTCTTATGTAAACATTTCTATTTAGCTTAACATAGAATATGACTGTCACGATAAATCAATTATTGTGTGCATAATTTGTTTATTTTTAATTCGAGAACATGAACATTTTTCGTTAGAGTTGAAATACGTATTACAGTATTTCTATACATTATAGGGTAGTATACGACTCACATCATTCACCATCCACCTCCGTCGTTTATGAATAATCTATAAGACCACGAGTACTGGAGGTACATTATGGTCTATTAAAGATTTCCTTTTTTAAAGTCACCAAATCTTACGTAGGTTCCAATGTTAAAACTTCTAATAAAAATTCAAAATATCTTCCTTTCTTTTCCATAAAATATGTATTTTTAATTGCAGCTCCAAGAAACGGAGCTTCAAACTTTCGTCATATTATGATTCTTCTCATCAACGTATTCAGTATAAAATCGATACATAAACATGAGGAAGATGACATGAGCGTTACTTCCAGCCGGCCGGGCGGACTTATTACGCGCTTCCAGGCGACTGACCGACCTATTAGTGGACGGTTAATTGAAAACTTACTATCGTATAGTCATAAGCGTACTTTAGTATCAGCAAATATTTCGGAGCTTTTCGACCCAGAAGCGTGGGAGAGACGCTACGTTTACTTTTGCTTCGCGACTGAACTTTAGTTGGTCAACAAGATATTTGATAAACCGCAATGAGTTGTTCAACGCGGTATTTCATTCCTTTCTGTTAATGGAAAAAATGTAATACCAAGCCCTTATTATGTTTTTTTTCACTTAAAATCCGTAACATATCGTTAACCATAATCAATGAAATAAGTTTTGTGTCTATTCTTATTGTTAATACTGGTATAGAGCAGTCCTTAATCCTGGCTTATTTATTAATTTATGTTATTTTAAAATAATACCATGAAAATAATGTATTACGTTATATTTCCGATTTTATTTTTGGTTTTTGATTCAGTTTTATTACAAACTCGTAACTTGTCTTTAATTTGAAATAAACACGTTCCCAGAGTTTTACGTTAAGGAAAATTACAGTATCAACGTTATAATTAAAGGTATTTGCGAATGTAACAGAACACCGAAGCCGTACCAGCCGTCTGTCGCGCTAATGACATTATTGATAGATTTGTGCCGCGTCAGCCGTCAGCGAGTTCGATTCCCATCTGATCATCATCAGATATCTCCCTGTGACCATGTTATCCGTGTTCTATTTGCGAGACGTCTAATTTGGATTTACGTGCCATTTACGTTATCCAACTTTTGAGAAAAATGCTTGAACTTTACCTACATCGCTCTATCAATATAAAGTAAACTTTATAGGTACTTACATTTTTTTTATAATAACATCAAAAGAACTTAGAATTGCTTAGATTATTTGGACTGAACTTATAAGATAAAATTCGGCCAAGAAAATAAAATTTTCTCTAGAAAATAGTAACACAACGAAGTACTGACTCTGTCTGATAGTCGTTATGCATAAGACTTCCGGTAGTATCATCAGATTTATTGAATGTCGTTAGTACCCCATTATTTCTTTTAGTTCAAGTTAACAAATTATTTAACTGTTAATAAACTAACCCGTACAAAAAATATATATATTTATTCAGATTTTACTAACTTAAAACTCTCGTTTATGACATAAGAATATTTCGATTGATTCTTATTTCTACAATAAATTTAATGACGACAATTCAACCCTTGTCTAGATAATATTTACCTGATTTTTTATGTCTAATAAAATTAAATGCGTTCTATCGCAAACAAAACTGAGAATCTTGAAGTATCATGTGAAATCGATAGTATTTGTGCGTGCAGGTAATCGAAGCAAGTACACGCACAGTGGGCGGGTTTGTTAATTCATACTTACCGGCCTCAGAGGTCTACGGAGCCAGAATATAAATGTTCGTAGTTCAAGTGGAAAGCTATTTCCTAACTGTGAGTGCCCTGACCGCTAGGTTATACCAATATTTTTTACTGCTTTTCGCTTGGGAAAATGCTTCGCCCAATTTTACGTTTGAATATTAGAAAAAAACAACAATCGCTTTTTCCATCAATTTTTTTCCATTTACGTATGCTGAAAAGCAAATATACTTTAAACATGTATTCACTTTTCAGATACAATCAGTATTTATGTGCAAAATTTTACCTAGATCAACTGAGCTTTTTAAAAGTTTTTCGCTAGTCATAAAAGGGTAATTAATTATACTACGGAGTAAATTCATACACAGGATTCAAAATTGTAAGCTTTATTAAAACTCTCAATTATAAATAAACGCAAAACTCAAAAGAATAATAATATTTTTTTAATACTGGTATTACTGCGTTGTGTAGCATTTTCTAAAACAATGCCAAGAAAATTAATTTTCATCAATTTTATAACATAGAGAATGAAGCTCACTTGAAAGTGGACTATAACTTAGCCGCATTACATCATTAATTATTCAATGATGCGCTATCGACCTACTTATTTTTATTACGAGCATTAAGAAATTCTCAGAATAAACTCGAAACCAGCATTACAGCAACTATATCTCTCTTTAAAATGGTTCTATCTGTTTAATATTCGCAAACTACTAGGAATAGTCGTGATATGCTTATAGAGGATATAATGTAAAAATTAAATATTTTAAACTTGGAAAGAATTGAACACGCTATCTGTCGGTATAGCTCAAAATATAGTTTACGCTAGATCAACCAACCCGTTAGAACACGAAATAAAGAATGTAATCCTGTCTTACATGTTATCATAAACCGTATTATTTTTATTCTTATACATATTCTATTATGTTATTGAAATGTTTGTACCACCGAACATCCATATTACATTAGCATTATGTATGCTACGTGTCTCGTAGCATGCTACGAAACCTTCGTAGTCACTGTCTACGCGAGAGTTACGTTCCAAATAATGTGGTGCCACGGTCTGTAACATATTATATGAAGTCTTAAAAATAAATAGTCACATAGATATAAATAAATATAATACATAAAATATTTTTAACTTTTTGTAGATAGATCTTCATCTAATTTATTACTATGTATAATTACGAATTTATTAGAATATTAATTAAGGTTTAAATGACTTAACAGGTTAAAATATAATGACACAGTTAGCGAATATACATAATAACATATTAATTTAAAATTATATTCATATTTAAAACATCGACGGATGAATACAAATGTCACTTGATAGTAATTTTTCTTTCAGTCACAGGACGCCGTTAATTAATTACCCAATGATGAGTTTTCCGCTTTTGAATGTCCAACACTCAGAAACTCGGAAGGCCCCACATTTACATAGAAGTTAACCAATTCATAAATTATAATAAATTTAAAATTTAATATAATACAAACCGATATATGGTGTTCCGAACAGTTACACTTCACAAATTCACAATTAAAACACTTCAACGTTAAACCAATTGTTCACAACTCACCAACTTTGCCAATCCAACAAAAGACGCGATGCAACCGAATCAGCAAACTTCGAAACTTATACATGTATGCATTTACGTGAAAACCCGAAGAAAAACCGATACGTCCGCTACTCTCGATGTCTCGACGTATACTGAATGTAACGGAAACAACCCTTAGAATTTTCCGCGTTAGACAAAGAAAGGAAATATTGGTGATACGCGTTGTGTGTAAGTGTGAGAGGGAGGTACATAGGAAGTTCCGTCTAGCACGTGGTACTATGCGGTTGCAATGCCGTCTACGGTCATTGCCGTATTTTTATTTTTTTATGAAGAAAAATTAATCAACTTTTCAAGTTTATCTTTGTTTTGTTTTTCAGCTTTTGAATTGAATCTACAGATTATGACAACGGATTCGTTTTACCTGTAATAACAATACAGTAATGATGAAATAAAATGATGAAATTTCAAATATTTGATATTATATATCTTTTTAAGCAAACAAAAATAATTACTAGTATTTTTATTGAAGTTTATACAGGTGATGTTTTATTAATAACTTAAAAAAGATGAACTATGTACGAAGCTATATGATTTTAAAGGCGCTGCCTATAAAAATATTTTAAAGATGGTCTGAAATGTTAACTAAGTAATATATTTCGTTTCAAAATTCCGGTAGAAATTATATCTGTGTAGTAGCCGGAGATAAAGTTTGATAGTTTATAAATTTCTAAGTATACTAGTACTATCTCCGGAACTACTTAACTAACAACTAACGTTGCCAATTGTTTGTCCGTGAAAGCCCAATTTTTAGGTTTGTTCTATAGTTAACTTAAATTAATAACATCTACAATAAAGTTTAATAACAAACTTCCTTGTATCATTCAAACTAAATAGTACAAAGTTAATGATAAACTTTACTTTGGCATCAAAAACTTCTAATTAGGCTTCTAAACAGGTAATTGGGGATGAAAAATCCAACAGTCACCCAATATATGTATAACAAAGCTCTTCAACGAAGCTTTGATCGTCCGAGCGGTATCCACTGACCCTATTAATGGAGGGATCCAACGGTTGAGAGTGGGAATTTTTAGCTATCTACCTCGCCACATTGATGAATATGAACATGTGATGTGGTATATTGAAAAATTCTTGCAATAAGTTTTAGCTAAAATAATAAATAATATGATATTTTTTCTTTCATGATATTACATATGTGATTTTGCAAGCTATTTGATTACCTCTTTGCCAATTTTTTGTTGGTTCATATATCGAATCAGCAACACAAAAGACTGTGTCACTATATTTACATGTGTTGTGACGAATAAAATAATAATTATCTTAAGTACACTCACAGCAAAGAGTTGATACAATTCTGAATTTTTTTTTAATTATATGTATTTTTTTTATCAACAAATTTTTTACGAAATTTCTCCAATTAGATTAAATATATCGAATTATATACAGAGACATATAAATTGAAATAATAAAATAGAGATTTTTCACCAACATATATGTAACAAAAACTTTTTATTAAAAATTAATTGTTTAACACCTCTGTACTAATAAATCTCAATATCCGGGATTATAAACTATTGTCTGCCGAGCGCACAGATTTAAAAGAAACTTATTGACATCTTGACAAGCGCTGAAAGTTTGTCGAAGCGAAAGAAAAACCGATTATTCCTTACCGCAGTCTGACAGCGTCTGTCCAAAGTTTACCTGCTTCGACGGGAATCGAACCAGCCGCCAACGATACTATTGTCAATGTTTTTCTTTGTACTTTAGCTTTAAATGATATAAGCCGACTCTTTTGTAACAGTAATAAAGTGATATGATTACTATAGTGTTACCGGACTAAACTGGCTTGGTGAAATGAATTTAATTTAAAATTTTACTATTTATTCTTTATTTAATCATAAATTTATAAAAATTATTAATGTTTATATATTAGTTAATAATGAATAAAACTGAAATCAATTAAACAAGTTATCAATCAATGGTTTGCACAATTCCTTTTTTAAAAATTATTTGATGTATTTATAATTTTATATATAAAAAAATTCTTGTCGAGTGTAAAACGTGGAACTATTTCACAAATAAAACAAGATGTTGTCAAGAGCAGTTTAGCACAAAAATCCTGAATGGCGCGTCTATTCACGTCACGAACAAGGGTTGAGAGTTTGATGTTTAGTTGCATTCTGAAGTTTAGATAAAGTTTAACTCCTTTAAGAATCGCTCCCGTGAACGTCATTTTATTTCCATTCGTCATAAAAATTATTTTTACTGCTACACCTGCTGGTTTTTAGGATATTTCGTTTCGTGTAGAAAAATAAGTGGTACGTCCCTCCTTGGGCTACAGAACAGATATATTACTTTAAT